>JAOVYX010021804.1:0-15324 GCA_035668315.1 Drosera spatulata
TTGAGGTTGTTTTGTGGTGTTTTTAGCCCTTTCATGTGTTTTTGAGTGTTTTGAGGTCATTTCAAAGCTCTTTTCATTGTTTCTAGAGTTTTTAAGTTATTTGAGGTTTTTTTATGGTGTTTTTACCACTTTTCTTTCGTTTTTGGGCGTTTTGAAGTGAACGGAGTTGTTCCTATGGTGTTTTTAGCCTTTTCAAGTGTTTTAGAGTATTTTAAGCTCATTTGAGGCTCTTTTGGTAGATTCTTGCGTTTTCAAGTTATTTGAGGGCATTCCATGGTGTTTTTGGCCTTTTCATCTGTTTTAGAGTTTTTTTAAAGTAATTTCAAGGCTCTTTTCGTTGTTTTCTTCATTTTGAAGTTATTTGAGGGTGTTTTGTGGTGTTTTTTGCCCTTTCATGTGGTTTTGAGGGTTTTAAGGTCATTTGAAGTTTCTTTTGATAGATTCTTGCGTTTTCAGTTTAGTTGATGTTCTCTTAGGTTGCTTTTACTACTTTTCATACATTTTTCTATATGTTGAAGAGATTTGAGTTGTTTTTCTGGTGTTTTAATCCTTTACATGTGTTTTTGAGTTTTTTAAAGTCATTTCAAGGCTTTTTTCATAGTTTCTTGCATTTTCAAGTTATCTGAGATTGTTTTGTTGTGTTTTTGCCCTTTTCATGTGGTTTTGAGTGTCTTAAGCTCATTTCAAGGCTCTTTTCGTAGTTTCTTGTATTTTCAAGTTATTTGAGGTTGTTTTGTGATGCTTTTAGCCTTTTCATATGGTTTTGAGTGATTTAAAGTCATTTCAAGGATCATTTGCTAGATTCTTTGATTTTCAAGTTATTTGAGGCAGTTTTATAGTGTTTTTACCACTTGTCATTCGTTTTTGTGCATTTGGATGAAATTTGACATGTTTTTATGGTGTTTTTAGCCTTTTGATGTGTTTTTGAGTGTTTTAAGCTCATTTCAAGGGTCTTTTCATTGTTTCTTATGTTTTCAAGTTATTTGAGTTGTTTTTATTGTGTTTTTAGCCTGTTCTAGTGTTTTCAGCTCATTTCAACGCTCTTTTCACAATTTTCAAGTTATTTGACGTTGTTTTATGGTGTTTTTACCCATTTCAAGTTATTTCAGTTGTTTTTTTGGTGTTTTAAACCTTTTCAAGTGTTTTTGACCGTTTTAAGCTCATTTCAATGTTTTAAGCCTTTTCAAGTTGTTTGAGTTGTTTTAAGGTGTTTTTAGCCTTTTCATGTGTTTTTGAGTGTTTGAAGCTCATTTAAAGGCGGTTTTCTTTGTTTCTTGTGTTTTCAAGTTATTTGAGGTTGTTTTGTGGTGTTTTTAGCCCTTTCAAGTGTTTTTGAGTCTTTTTATGGTTTTTTTAGCCTTTTCAAGTGTTTTTGAGTGTTTACAGCTCATTTCAACGCTCTTTTCACAATTTTCAAGTTATTTGACATTGTTTTATGGTGTTTTTACCCATTTCAAGTTATTTCAGTTGTTTTAATGGTGTTTTAAGCCTTTTCAAGTGTTTTTGACCGTTTTAAGCTCATTTCAATGTTTTAAGCCTTTTCAAGTTGTTTGAGTTGTTTTAAGGTGTTTTTAGCCTTTTCATGTGTTTTTGAGTGTTTGAAGCTCATTTAAAGGCGGTTTTCTTTGTTTCTTGTGTTTTCAAGTTATTTGAGGTTGTTTTGTAGTGTTTTTAGCCCTTTCATATGCTTTTAAGTGTTTGAGGTCATTTCAAGGTTCTTTTCGTTGTTTCTAGAGGTTTCAAGTTATTTGAGGTTCTTTTATGGTGTTTTTACCACTTTCATTCGTTTTTGCCACTTTTATAGTGAATGGAGTTGTTCTTATGGTGTTTATAGCCTTTTCAATATATTTAAGTTTTTTTGGTGGTGTTTTTAGCCTTTCCAAGTGTTTTTTAGTGTTTTAAACTCATTTTAATGCTCTTTTCACCATTTTCAAGTTATTAGTGGTTGATTTATGGTGTTTTTAGCCTTTTCATGTGTTTTTGAGTGTTTTAAGGTCATTCAACGACTGTTTTCATTGTTTCTTGTGTTTTCATGTTATTCGAGGTTGTGTTGTGGTTTTTTTAATCCTTTCATGTGTTTTTCAATGTTTTGAGGTCATTTCAAGGCTCTTTTCGTTGTTTCTTGATTTTTCGAGTTATTTGAGGTTGTTTTATGGTGTTTTTATCAGTTTTCGTTTGTTTTAACGCGTTTTTAAGTGAATGGAGTTGTTCTTATGGTGTTTTTAGCCTTTTCAAGTTTTTTAGGGTGTTCTAAGCTCATTTGAAGGCTCCTTTGATAGATTTTTTCATTTTCAAGTTATTTCAAGATATTTCATGGTGCTTTTGGCCTTTTCATGTGTTCTGGAGTTTTTTAAAGTCATTTCATGGCTGTTTTCGTTGTTTCTTGCATTTTCAAGTTATTTTGAGGATGTTTTGTGCTCTTTTTTGCCCTTTCATGTGGTTTTGAGTGTTTAAAGGACATTTCAAAGTTGTTTTCATATATTCTTGCGTTTTCAATTTAATTGAGGTTCTTTTAGGATGCTTTTACTACTTTTCATACGTTCTTTTGTATGTTGAAGAGATTGGAGTTGTTTTTATGGTGTTTTCATCCTTTACATGTGTTTTTTAGTGGTCTCAAGTAATTTCAAGGCTTTCTTGATGATTTCTTGCAATTTCAAGTTATTTGAGAATGTTTAGTTGTGTTTTTACCTTTTTCATGTGGTTTTGAGTGTTTTAAGCTCATTTCAAGGCTATTTTCGTAGTTTCTTGCATTTACAAGTTATTTGAGGTTGTTTTGTGGTGGTTTTAGCCTTTTCATATGGTTTTGAGTGATTTAAGGTCATTTCAAGGGTCTTTTGATAGATTCTTGGATTTTCAAGTTATCTGAGGCTTTTTTATAGTCCTTTTACCACTTTTCATTCATTTTTGTGCATTTTGAAGAGATTTGAGTTGTTTTTATGGTGTTTTTGGCCTTTTAATGTGCTTTTGACTGTTTTAAGCTCATTTCAAGGGTCTTTTCATAGTTTCTTGTGTTTTAAATTTATTTGAGTTGTTTTTATCGTGTTTTAGCATTGTCAAGTGTTTTTGAGCGTTTTCATCCAATTTCAATGCTGTTTTCAAAATTTTCAAGTTATTTGTTGTTTTATGGTGGTTTTTAGCCATTTCCTGTGTTTTTGAGTGTTTTAAAATTATTTAAAGGCTGTTTTCATTTTTTTTGTGTTTTCAAGTTATTTACGGTTTTTTTTGTGGAGTTTTTTGCCCTTTCATGTGTTTTTGAGTGTTTTGAGCTCATTCCAAGGCTCTCTTCGTTGTTTCTTGAGTTTTCATGTTATTTGGCTTTGTTTTATGTGGTTTTTTCCACTTTTCACTCGTTTTTGTGCGTTTTGAAGTGAATGGAGTTGTTCTTATGGTGTTTTTAGCCTTTTCTTTCTTATGGTGTTTTTGTGTGTTTTGAGGTCATTTCAAGGCACTTTTCGTTGTTTCTTGAGTTTTCAAGTTATTTGAGTTGTTTTGATGGTGTGTTTCGCCTTTTCAAGTGTTTTTGAGTGTTTTAAGCTCATTTCAATGCTCTTTTAACAATTTTCAAGTTATTTGAGGTTGTTTTATGGTGTTTATAGCCTTTTCATGTGTTTTTGAGTGTTTTAAGGTGATTTAACGACTGTTTCGTCGTTTCTTGTGTTTTCAGGTTATTTGAGGTTGTTTTATGATGTTTTTAGCCCTTTCACATATTTTTGATTGTTTTGAGGTTATTTCAAAGCTCTTTTCGTTTTTTCTTGAGTTTTCACGTTATTTGAGGTATTTTTATTGTGTTTTTACCATTTTTCTTTCGTTTTTGTGCGTTTGAAGTGAATGGAGTTGTTCTTATGATGTTTTTAGCCTTTTCAAGTGTTTTAGAGTGTTTTATGCTCAAGTGAAGACTCTTTTCATAGATTCTTATGTTTTCAAGTTATTTGAGGATATTTCATTGTGTTTTTGGCCTTTTAATGTGTTTTGGAGTTTTTTAAAGTTATTTGAAGGCTCTTTTCGTTGTTTCATGTTTTTTCAAGTTATTTGAGGATGTTTTGCGGTGTTTTTAACCCTTTCATGTGGTTTTGAGTGTTTTATGGTCATTTCAAGTTTTATTTGTCAGATTCTTGCGTTTTCAACGTAGTTGATGTTCTTTTAGGGTGCTTTTTCTACTTTTCATACGTTTTTTGTACATGTTGAAGGGATTTGAGTTGTTTTTATGGTGTTTTAGTCCTTTACATGTCTTTTTGAGAGTTTTAATGTCATTTCAAGGCTTTTTTCATAGTTTCTTGCATTTTCAGATAATTTGAGGTTGTTTTGTTGTGTTTTTACCCTTTCATGTGATTTTGCGTGTTTTAAGCTCATTTCAAGGCTCAATTCGTCGTTTCTTGCATTTTCAAGTTATTTGAGGTTGTTTTGTGGTTGTTTTAGCCGTTTCATTTGGTTTTGAGTGATTTAAGGTAATTTCAAGACTCTTTTGATAGATTCTTGGATTTTTCAAGACTTTTCATTCGATTTTGTGCATTTTGAAGAGATTTGAGTTGTTTTTATGGTTTTTTTAGCCATTTGACGCGTTTATCTGCGTTTTAAGCTCATTTCATGGGTCTTTTCATAGTTTCTTATGTTTTCAAGTTATTTGATTGTTTTTGTGGTGTTTTTAGCCTTTCCAAGGATTTTTGAGTGTTTTAAGCTCATTTGGCTGCTCTTTTCACAATTTTCAAGTTATTTGAGGTTGTTTTATTGTGTTTTTAGCATTTTCATGCGTTTTTGAGTGTTTTAAGGTCATTGAAACGCTGTTTTCGTTGTTTCTTGTGCTTTCAAGTTATTTGAGGTTGTTTTGTGGTTTTTTCAGCCCTTTCATGTGTTTTTTAGTGTTTTGAGGTCATTTCAAAGCTCTTTTCGTTGTATCATGAGTTTTCAAGTTATTTGAGGTTGCTTTTATGGTGTTTTTAGCCTTTTCAAGTGTTTTAGAGTGTTTTAAGCTCATTTGAAGGCTCTTTTGATAGATTCATGCGTTTTCAAGTAATTTGAGGATATTTCATGGTGTTTTTGTCCTTTTCATGTGTTTTGGGCTTTTTTAAATTCATTTCAAGGATCTTTTCGTCGTTTCTCGCATTTTTCAAGTTATTTGAGGATGCTTTGTGGTGTTTTTGGCCCTTTCATGTGTTTTTGAGTGTTTTTAGGTCATTTAAAGGGTTTTTTGATTGTTTCTTGTGTTCTCAAGTTATTTGAGGTTGTTTCATGGTTTTTTCATCCCTTTCATGTGTTTTTGCGTGTTTTGAGCTCATTGCAAGGCTCTTTCCGTTGTTTCTTGAGTTTCCAAGGTATTTGAGGTTGTTTTATGGTTTTTTTTTTTTTCAATTTTCATTCGTTCTTAGCCTTTTAAATTGTTTTTGAGTGTTTCAAGCTCATTTCAAAGCTTTTTTCACAACTTTCAAGTTATTTGAGGTTGTTTTGTGGTGTTTATAGCCTTTTCATGTGTTTTTGAGTGCTTTAAGGTCATTTAAAGGCTGTTTTCATTATTTCTTGTGTTTTCAAGTTATTTTAGGTTGTTTTGTGGTGTTTTTAGACCTTTCATGTGTTTTTGTGTGTTTTGAGGTCATTTCAAGGCTCTTTTCTTTGTTTTTTGAGTTTTCAAGTTATTTGAGTTGTTTTTTTATGGTGTTTTTATCACTTTTCACTCGTTTTAGCCTTCCCAGGTATTTTAGAGTGTTTTGAGCTCATTTGAAGGCTCTTTCGACAGATTCTTGCGTTTTCAAGTTATTTGAGGAAATTTCGTGGTGTTTTTGAACTTTTAATGTGTTTTGGAGTTGTTTAAAGTCATTTCAAGGCCATTTTCGTTGTTTTTTGTATTTTAAAGTTATTTGACGGTGTTTTGGTGTGTTTTTATCCCTTTCATGGGGTTTTGAGTGTTTTAAGGTCATTTCAAGTTTGTTTTGATTGATTCTAACGTTTTCCATTTAGTTGATGTGCTTTTAGGGTGATTTCACTACTTTTCATACGTTTTTGTGTATGTTGAAGAGATTTGACTTGTTTTTATGGTGGTTTAATCCTTTACATCTGTTTTTAAGTGTTTTAAAGTAATTTCAAGCCTTTTTTCATAGTTTCTTGCATTTTCAAGTTGCTTGTGGTTGTCTTGTCGTGTTTTTACCCTTTTCATGTGGTTTGAGTGTTGTAATCTCATTTCACGGCTCTTTTCGTAGTTTCCTGCATTTTTAAGTTATTTGAGGTTGTTTTGTGATGCTTTTAACCTTTTCATATGGTTTTGAGTGATTTAAGGTCATTTCAAGGCTCTTTTGATGGATTCATGGATTTTCAAGTTATTTAAGACTGTTTTATAGTGTTTTTACCGTTTCTCATTCGTTTTTGTGCACTTTGAAGAGATTTGAGTTGTTTTTATGGTGTTTTTAGCCTTTTGATATGTTTTTGAGTGTTTTAAGCTCATTTCAATGTTTTTAGCCTTTTCAAGTGTTTTTGAGTGTTTTCAACTCATTTCAATACTCTTTTTATGGTGTTTTTAGGCTTTTCATGCGCTTTGCAGTGTTTTAAGGTCATTTAAAGGCCGTTTTGGTTGTTTCTTGTGTTTTCAAATTATTTGAGGTTGTTTTGTGGTGTTTTTTGCCCTTTCATGTGTTTTTGAGTGTTTTGAGGTCATTTTCAGGCTCTTTACGTTGTTTCTTGGGTTTTCAAGTTATTTGAGGTTGTTTTCTGGTGTTTTTTCCATTTTTCATACGTTTTTGTGCGTTTTGAAATGAATGCAGTTGTTTTTGTGGTGTTTTTAGCCTTTTCAAGTTATTTGAGTTGTTTTGATGGTGTTTTTAGCCTTTTGAAGTGTTTTTCAGTGTTTTAATCGCATTTCAATGCTTTTTTCACAATTTTCAAGTTATTTGATGTTGTTTTGTGGTGTTTTTATCCTTTTCATGTGTTTTTGAGTGTTTTAAGCTCATTTCAAGGCTGTTTTTGTTATTTCTTCTGTTTTCAAGTTATTTAAGGTTGTTTTGTGGTGTTTTTATCCCTTTCATGTGTTTTTGAGTGTTTTGAGGTTATTTCAAGGTTCTTTTCGTTATTTCTTGAGTTTTAGTGTTATTTGAGGTTATGTTATGGTGTTTTTATGGTGTTTTTAGCCTTTTGACGTGTTTTATAGTGTTTTAAGCTCATTTCATGGGTCTTTTCATAGTTTCTTATGTTTTCAAGTTATTTGATTGTTTTTAAGGTGTTTTTAGCCTTTCCAAGGATTTTTGAGTGTTTTAAACTCATTTGACTGCTCTTTTAACAATTTTCAAGTTATTTGAGGTTGTTTTATTGTGTTTTTAGTATTTTCATGTGTTTATGAGTGTTTTAAGGTCATTGAAAAGCTGTTTTCGTTGTTTCTTGTGTTTTCAAGTTATTTGAGGTTGTTTTGTGGTTTTTTCAACCCTTTCATGTGTTTATTAGTGTTTTGAGGTCATTTCAAGGCTCTTTTCGTTGTTTCATGAGTTTTCAAGTTATTTGAGGTTGTTTTATTGTGTTTTTACCACTATTTATTCGTTTTTGTGCGTTTTGAAGTAAATGGAGTTGTTTTTATGGTGTTTTTAGCCTTTTCAAGTGTTTTAGAGTGTTTTAAGCTCATTTGAAGGCTCTTTTGATAGATTCTTGAGTTTTCAAGTTATTTGAGGTTGTTTCTTGTGTTTTCATATTATTTGAGGTTGTTTTGTGGTGTTTTTTGCCCTTTCATGTGTTTTTGAGTGTTTTGACGTCATTTTAAGGCTCTTTACGTTGTTTCTTGGGTTTTCAAGTTATTTGAGGTTGTTTTGTGGTGTTTTTTCCACTTTTCATTCGTTTTTGTGCGTTTTGAAGTGAATGCAGTTGTTTCTAAGGTGTTTTTAGCATTTTCAAGTTATTTGAGTTGTTTTGATGGTGTTTTTAGCCGTTTGAAGTGTTTTTCGGTGTTTTAATCCCATTTCAATGCTCTTCTCACAATTTTCAAGTTATTTGATGTTGTTTTATGATGTTTTTAGTCTTTTCATGTGTTTTTGTGTGTCTTAAGGTCATTGAAAGGCTGTTTTTGTTATTTCATCTGTTTTCAAGTTATTTAAGGTTGTTTTGTGGCGTTTTTATCCCTTTCATGTGTTTTTGAGTGTTTTGAGGGTATTTAAAGGTTCTTTTCATTATTTCAATGTTATGGTGTTTTTATCACTTTCATTCGTTTTTGAGCGTTTTAAAGTGAATGGAGTAGTTCTTGTTGTGTTTTTCCCCTTTTCAAATGTTTTAGAGTGTTTTCAGCTTATTTGAAGGCTCTTTTGATATATTCTTGCTTTTTCAAGTTATTTGAGGACATTTCATGGTGTTTTTTAAAGTCATTTGAAGGAACTTTTCGTTGTTTCTTGCATTTTCAAGTTATTTGAGAATGTTTTGTGGTGTTTTTGGCCCTTGCATGTGTTTTTGAGTGTTTTAAGGTCATTTAAAGGCTGTTTTCCTTGTTTCTTGTGTTCTTAAGTTATTTGAGGTTGTTTCGTTGTTTCTTGTGTTCTAATCCCTTTCTTGTGTTTTTGAGTGTTTTGAGCTCATTGTAAGGCTCTTTTCGTTGTTTCCTGAGTTTTCAAGTTATTCAAGGTTGTTTTATGGTGTTTCTTCCAATTTTCATTCGTTTTTCTCTGTTTTGAAGTGAATGGAGTTGTTCTTATGGTCTTTTTAGCCTTTTCAAGTTATTTGAGCTGTTTTGATGGTGTTTTAAACCTTTTCAAGTGTTTTTGAGTGTTCTAAGCGCATTTCAATGTTTTTTCTCGCAATTTTCATGTTATTTGAGGTTCTTTTATGATCTTTATAGGCTTTTCATATGTTTTTGAGTGTTTTAAGGTCTTTTAAAGCCTGTTTTCGTTGTTTCTTGTGTTCTCAAGTTATTTGAGGTTGTTTGGTGGTGGTTTTAGCCCTTTCATGTGTTTTTGAGTGTTTTGAGGTCATTTTAAGGCTCTTTTCGTTGTTTCTTGAGTTTTCAAGTTATTTGAGTGTTTTTTTTTTATGGTTTTTTTTACCACTTTTCATTCGTTGTTGTGGGTTTTGAAGTGAATGGAGTTGTTCTTATGGTGTTTTTAACCTTTTTAAAGTGGTTTAGAGTGTTTTAAGCTCATTTGAAGGCTTTTTTGAAAGATTCTTGCGTTTTAAAGTTACTCGAGGACATTTCATGGTGTTTTTGGCCTTTTCATGTGTTATGGAGTTTTTGAAAGTCATTTCAAGGCTCTTTTCGTTGTATCTTGCATTTTCAAGTGATTTGGGGAAGTTTTGTGGGGGTTTTAGCCTTTTCAGGGGGATTTGGGTGTTTTAAGGTCATTACAAATTTGTTTTGATAGATTCTTGCGTTTTCAACTTAGTTTATGTTCTTTTGGGGAGCTTTTACTACTTTTCATACGTTTTGATATATGTTGAAGAGATTTGAGTTGTTTTTATGGTGTTTTACTCCTTTACATGTGTTTTTGAGTGTTTTTAAGTCAATTCAAGGCTTTTTTCATAGTTTCTTGTATTTTTATGTTATTTAAGGTTGTTTTGTTGTGTTTTTACACTTATCATGTGGTTTTGAGTGTTTTTTAGCTCATTTCATGGCTCTTTTCGTTGTTTCTTGCATTTTCAAGTTATTTGAGGTTGGTTTGCAAGCTTTTAGCCTTTACATATGGTTTTAAGTGATTTAAGGTCATTTCAAGGCTCTTTTGATAGATTCTTGGATTTTCAAGTTATTTGAGGATGTTTCATAGTGTTTTTACCACTTTTTCATTCGATTTTTTGCATTTTGAAGAGATTTGAGTTGTTTTATGGTGGTTTTAGCCTTTTGATGTGTTTTTTAGTGTTTTAAGCTCATTTCCGGGGTCTTTTCATAGTTTCTTGTTTTTTCAAGTTATTTCAGTTGTTTTATTTGTGTTTTTAACCTTTTTAAGTGTTTTTGAGTGTTTTCAGCTGATTTCAAAGCTTTTTCCACAATTTTCGCGTTATTTAAGGTTGTTTTATGGTCTTTTTAGCCTTTTCATGTGTTTTTGAGTGTTTCAAGGACATTTAAAGGCTATTTTCTTTGTTTCTTGTATTTTCCATTTATTTGAGGTTGTTTGTGGTGTTTTTAGCCCTTTCATGTGTTTTTGAGTGTTTTGAGCTCATTTCAAGGCTCTTTTCGTTGTTTCTTGAGTTTTCAAGTTATTTGAGGTTGTTTTATGGTGTTTTTCCCACTTTTCATTAGTTTTTGTGCGTTTTGAAGTGAATGGAGTTGTTTTTATGGTGTTTTTAGCGTTTTAAAATCATTTGAGTTGTTTTTATGGTGGTTTTAGCCTGTTCAAGTGTTTTTGAGTGTTTTCAGCTCATTTCAGTGCTCTTTTCACACTTTTCAAGTTATTTGAGGTTGTTTTAGGATGTTTTTAGCCTTTTCATGTGTTTCTGAGTGTTTTAACGTCATTTAAATGCTATTTTAATTGTTTCCTGTGTTTTCAAGTTATTTGAGGTTGTTTTAAGGTGTTTTTAGCCCTTTCATGTGTTTTTGAGTGTTTTGAGATCATTTCAAGGTTGTTTTCATTGTTTGTTGAGTTTTCAAGTTATTTGAGGTTGTTTTATGGTCTGTTTACCACTTTTCATTCGTTTTTCTATGTGTTGAAGTGAATGGAGTTGTTTTTATGGTGTTTTAGTCTTTTTAAGTGTTTTAGAGTGTTTTAAGCTCATTTGAAGGCTGTTTTCATGGATTCTTGCGTTTTGAAATTATTTGAGGATATTTCATGGTGTTTTTTATCTTTTCATGTGTTTTGGAGTTTTTTAAAGTCGTTTCAAGGTTCTTTTCGTTGTTTCTTGCATTTTCAAGTTATTTGAGGATGTTTTATCGTGTTTTAGCCATTTCATGTAGTTTTGAGTGCTTTAAGGTCATTTAAAGTTTGTTTTGATAGATTTCTACGTTTTCAATTTAGTTGATCTTCTTTTACGGTGCTTTTACTACTTTTCATACGTTTTTGTGTATGTTGAAGAGATTTGAGTTGTTTTTATGGTGTTTTAATCCTTTACATGTGTTTTTGAGTGTTTTCAAGGCTTTTTTCATAGTTTCTTGCATTTTCAAATTATTTGACAATGTTCTGTTGTGTTTTTACCCTTTTCACGTGGTTTTGAGTGTTTTAAGCTCATTTCAAGGCTCTTTTCGTAGTTTCTTTCATTTTCAAGTTATTTGAGGTTGTTGAGTTATTTTAAGGCTCACGTGGTTTTGTTGTGCTTTTACCTTTTTCATATGGTGTTGAGTGATTTAAGGTCATTTCAAGGCTCTTTTGATAGATTCTTGGATTTTTCTTGTTATTTGAGGCTATTTTATTGTGTTTTTAAAACTTTTTATTCGTTTTTGAGCATTTTGAAGAGATTTGAGTAGTTTTTATGGTGTTTTTAGCCCTTTGATATGTTTTTCAGTGTTTTAAGCACATTTCCAGGGTCTTTTCGTAGTTTATTGTATTTTGAAGTTATTTGAGTAGTTTTTATGGTGTTTTTAGCCCTTTGATATGTTTTTCAGTGTTTTAAGCACATTTCCAGGGTCTTTTCGTAGTTTATTGTATTTTGAAGTTATTTGAGTTGTTTTTATGGTGTTTTTAGCCTTTTCAAGTGTTTTTGAGTACTTAAATCTCATTTGAATGCTCTTTTCTCAATTTTCAAGTGATTTGAGGTTGTTTTATGATGTTTTTAGCATTTTCATGTGTTTTTGAGTGTTTTAAGGTCATTTGAAGGCCGTTATTGTTGTTTTTGGTGTTTTCAAGTTGGTTAAGGTTGTTTGTGGTGTTTTTAGCCCTTTCATGTGTTTTTGACGATTTTGAGGTCATTTCAAGGCTCTTTTCGTGGTTTCTAGAGTTTTCAAGTTATTTGAGGTTGTTTTATGGTGTTTTTACCACTTTTCCATCGTTTTGTGCAGTTTGAAGTGAATGGAGTTGTTCTTATGGTGTTTTAAGCCTTTTTCAAGTGTTTTAGAGTGTTTTAAACTCATTTGAAGGCTCTTTTAATAGGTTCTTGCGTTTTCAAGTTATTTGAGGATATTTCATGGTGTTTTTGGTCTTTCAATGTGTTTTGGAGTTTTTTCAAGTCATTTGAAAGCTCTTTTCGGTGTTTCTTGCATTTTCTAGTTATTTGAGGATGTTTTGTGGTGTTTTTAGCACTTTCATGTGGTTTTGAGTGTTTTAAGGTCATTTGAAGTTACTTTTGATATATTCTTGCGTTTTGAATTTAGTTGATGTTCTTTTAGGGTGCTTTTACAACTTTTCAGACGTTTTTGTATATTTTGAAGAGATTTGAGTTGTTTTTATGGTGTTTTAATCCTTTACATGTGTTTTTTAGTGTTTTATAGTCATTTCAAGGCTTTTTCCATAGTTTCTTGCATTTTCAAGTTATTTGAGGTTGCTTTATTGTGTTTTTACCCTTTTCATGTGGTTTTGCTTGTTTTAAGCTCATTTCATGACTCTTTTCGTAGTTTCTTCCATTTTCAAGTTATTTGAGATTGTTTTGTGGTGCTTTAAGCCTTTTCATATGGTTTTGAGTGATTTAAGGTCGTTTCAAGGCTCTTTTGATAGATTATTGGATTTTAACGTTATTCGAGGTTGTTTTATAGTGCTTTTACCACTTTTCATTCGTTTTTGTGCATTTTGAGGAGATTGAAGTTGTTTTTATTTTGTTTTTTTCTTTTTATGTGTTTTTGAGTATTTTAACCTCATTTCAAGGATCTTTTCATAGTTTCTTGTGTTTATAAGTTATATGAGTGTCTTTTGTGGTGTTTATTACCTTTTCAAGAGTGTCTGAGTGTTTTCAACTCATTTCAATGCTCTTTTCAATATTTTCAAGTTATGTGAGGTTATTTTATGGTGTTTTTCAGCCTTTTCATGTGTTTTTGAGTGTTTTAAGGTCATTTAAAGGCTATTTTTGTTGTTTCTTTTGTTGTCAAGTTTGGGGTTATTTTGTGGTGTTTTTAGCCCTTTTATGTGTTTTTGAATGTTTTGTGGCCATTTCAAGGCACTTTTTGTTGTTTTTTGAGTTTTCAAGTTATTTGAGGTTGTTTTAAGCACATTTCAATGTTTTTTTCTCGCAATTTTCAATTTATTGGATGTTATTTTATGGTGTTTTTAGACTTTTCATGTGTTTTTGAGTGTTTTAAGGTCATTTAAAGGCTGTTTTTGTTGTTTCTTTTGTTGTCAAGTTTGGGGTTATTTTGTGGTATTTTTAGCCCTTTTATATGTTTTTGAGTGTTTTGAGGCCATTTCAAGGCTTTTTTTGTTAATTTTTGAGTTTTCAAGTTATTTGAGGTTGTTTTATGGTGCTTTTACCACTTTTCATTAATTTTTGTGCGTTTTGAAGTGAATGGAGTTGTTCTTATGGTGTTTTTACCCTTTTCAAGTGTTTTCGAGTGTTTTAAGCTCATTTAATGGCTGTTTTCGTTGTTTCTTGTGTTTTCAAGTTATTTGAGGTTGTTTTGTGGTGTTTTTAGCCCTTTCATGTGTTTTTCAGTGTTTTGCGGTAATTTCAAGAATCTTTTCGTTGTTTCTTGAGTTTTCGAGTTATTTGAGGTTGTTTTATGGTCTTCTTTACCAAATTTCATTCGTTTTTGTTCGTTTTGAAGTGAATGGAGTTGTTCTTATGATGTTTTTGGCCTTTTAAAGTGTTCTTAGAGTATTCTAAGCTCATTTGATTGCTCCTTTGATAGATTCTTGCGTTTTCAAGTTATTTGAGAATATTTCTTGGTGTTTATGGCCTTTTCATGTGTTTTGGAGATTTTTAAACTCATTTCAAGGCTCTTTAAAGTCATGGATTTTCAAGTTATTTGAGGCTGTTTTACAGTGTCTTTACCACTTTTCATTGGTTTTTGTGCATTTTGAATATTATTGATGTTCTTTTAGGGTGTTTTTACCACTTTTCATACCTTTTTGTGTATGTTGAAGAGATTTGAGTTGTTTATATGGTGTTTTAATCCTTTACGTGTGTTTTTGAATGTTTTAAAGTAATTTCAAAGCCTTTTTCATAGTTTCTTGCATTTTCAAGTTATTTGAGGTTGTTTTGTTGTGTTTTTTCCCTTTTCATGTGGTTTTGAGTGTTTTAAGCTCATTTCAAGGCACTTTTCATAGTTTCTTGCCTTTTCAAGTTATTTGAGCTTGTTTTTTTGTGCTTTTAACTTTTTCATATGGTTTTGAGTGATTTAAAGCTGTTTCAAGGCTCTTTTGATAGATTCTTGGATTTTTCAAGTTTTTTGAGGCTGTTTTATAGTGTTTAAACCACTTTTCATTCGGTTTTGTGCATTTTGAAGAGATTTGTGTTGTTTTTATGGTATTCTTAGCCTTTCGATGTGTTTTTTAGTGTTTTAAGCTCATTTCAAGGGTCTTCATATTTTCTTGTGTTTTCAAGTTATTTGAGTTGTTTTTATGGTCTTTTTAGCCTTTTCAAGTGTTTTTGAGTGGTTTAAACTCATTTCAATGCTCTTTTCACAATTTACAAGTTATTTGAGTTTTTTATGGTGTTTTTAGCCTTTTCATGTGTTTTTAGTGTTTTAAGGTCATTTAAAGGCTGTTTTTATTGTTTCTTGTGTTTTCAAGTTATTTGAGATTGTTTTATGGTGTTTTTAGCCCTTTCATTTGTTTTTGAGTGTTTTGAGCTCATTTCAAGGCTCTCTTCGTTGTTTCTCGAGTTTTCAAGTTATTTGAGGTTTATTTTTGGTGATTTTTCCACTTTTCATTCGTTTTTGTGCGTTTTGAAGTGGATGGAGTTGTTCTTATGGTGTTTTTAACCTTTTCTAGTTATTTGAGTTTGTTTTATTGTGTTCTTAGCCTTTTCATTGTTTCTTGTGTTCTCAAGTTATTTGAGGTTATTTTATATTGTTTTTAGCCTTTTCATGTGTTCTTTCAATGTTTTAAGGTCATTTAAAGGTTGTTTTCATTGTCTGTTGTATTTTGAAGTTGTTTGTGGTTGTTTTGTGGTGTTTTCAGCTCTTTCATGTGTTTTTGTGTGTTATGAGATCATTTTAAGGTTTTTTTCGTTGTTTCTTGAGCTTTCATGTTAATTGAGGTTTTTTATGGTGTTTTTAACCTTTTCAAGTGTTGTACAGTGTTTTCAGCTCATTTGAAGGCTCTTTTGATAGATTCTTCAATTTTTACTTTATTTGAGGATATTTCATGGTGTTTTGGCTTTTTCTTGTGTTTTGGAGTTTTTTATAGTCATTTCAAGGCTTTTCATTATTTCTTGCATTTTCAAGTTATTTGAGGATGTTTTGTTGTGTTTTTAGCCCTTTCATGTGGTTTTGAGTGTTTTAAGCTCATTTCAAGTTTGTTTTGATAGATTCTTGCGTTTTCAATTTAGTTGATGTTCTTTTAGGGTGCTTTTACTACTTTT
>JAOVYX010021805.1:0-15322 GCA_035668315.1 Drosera spatulata
TTATTGAGTCATTTTATCGATTGTTGATGTATTTATTCAGGTTTTTATGATTTTAATTTATTTTTTTAATCAAAAATAAAAAACAGCTACAGATTTCCGTCGCTAAAATGAAATACTTCTAAAAAAGAATTAGTTACGGAATTCCGTGGCTAAAATTATTTAAAACTTAGTGACGGACTTCGTCGCTAAGTTTAAATCTTTTAGCAACAGATTTCGTCGCTAATATTGTGCACCCTTGATGTCAACTGCATCTTGATGATCCCCAAGGGCCTTTCATTTATGATTGAAGTGTGCTGTTGCAGGCATGTCAAATCAGAATTTGTATGCACTTACTTACACTAAAAATATTTAAAATAATACAGTAGTGGATGTAACGATCGAACCCATAGGGACGGTCGCAATAGTATTGATTCTATTTTTAGTCAAAAAACTATTATAATTATTAAAACTAAGATTGGGAGGTTTTCTAAAATTAATGACCATCCTTAAGCACTCCTCTCGGATGAGTGAGGGAACAATCCACTATTTATAGACTCATGTAAGTGGGTTTTTAGATCCTCAATTCCAATCTTCCTACAAAGAGAATAGGACATTAAGTTAATAGAGGCACCAAATCACATAAGGCCTTATCAACTTTAACCATCCCAATGGTGCACGGGATTGTGAAAATCCCTGGGTCCTTGAGCTTTCGATGTAGCTTCCGTTGGATGATGGCACTACACTCCTCGTTGAGCTTAACATTCTTAATCACCTCAAATTTTCACTTCTTTGACAATATTTCCTTCATGAACTATGCACATAAAGGCATTTGCGCTAAGGCATCTGCGAATGGAATGTTGATGTGTAACCTTCGAAAAACTTCCAAGAACTCAAATTGCTTGTCTAGCTTGTGTTTGGCGAACCGTTGCGGAAATGGAATCTTAGGCACATAGGGAGGAGGGTTATCCGGAAAGAGTTTAGATATAACCTTGGGCTTTTCTTTGGAAGAAGAAGTCTCTTCAATCACTTGCTCCTTGGATTCTCATGAGTTGGAACATCCACCTTGAGCATGTCGGGCATCCCCTCTTCTCGAAGCTCATCCCCTTTTGGAATTTTCGAATCCTTCAATGCCTTTCCGCTTCTGGTAGAGATCGCCTTGACGTATTCTTTACGGTTCATCTCCATAGTTCTTGGAAGTTGTCCTTATGGACGGTTGGTAAAGAGTGTTGCTATTTGGCCCACTTGTGCCTCTAAATTCTTTAAAGCGGCCCTATGATTCACTAAGATCGTCACATGGCATTGGAAATTCTCATCCAACTTAGCTATATACTTAGCCAGGATGTCTTCAAGGTCGGACTTCATCGGTTAAGGAGGATTTGGAATGAAACCCGGAGGAGTGAGACCGACTTGGTAATTCTTCCATGAGAAACTCAAATGGTTTCTAGAATTTTTCGGATTGTAATAGTTGTCGTTGCCTTGAGGAGGTCGCATGAATCCTTGCCATACGCCACTTGCTCCATCGGTTGAACTTGCATCATGTGAGCCTGTAGGTGCCATTCGTTGCTTTCACGGGTGCCTCCACACATATCACAAAGAGAAGAGGAGGGTGCTTGAAGTGCATTCACTTAGGCATTTAAGGACCTAGCCAATAGAGCACTAACTTGCTTCGTGAGGGCATCGAGTTGCTTCATGATGGATTATGCCGTGTCAAGTTCTAGCGTACCTGGTGCCTTCTTAGAAACTTGTCTCTCACCCGACCATTGGTATGAGCTATTTGTCATAGAGTCAAGTAAGTTACATGCGGTCCGGTAGTCTAGGTTCATGAAAGGTCCCTTGGCCGCCATATTAAAGGAAACCTGATGGTCACCCAAGTCAAGATTATGATCAAAGACAAGTCAAGTCACATGCTTCTTCCACTGGTAAGAAGGAAGAGCCAACATAAGGAAAATGGACCTTCAAAGATAAGGAAAATGGGCCTTAAAGGGTAAGACAAAAGCCCACCCAATTAGGGTTTCCTTCCCTATAAATACACCATTTCCAAGGAGGTATGGGCTCATTCTCAATCTCCTCCACATTCCACTATCTTTCTTACTCTCTCTCTCTCTCACCCAGATCGGACACGTACTAACTTGAGTGTCGGAATGGGCGTCCGAGGTACGTACCTCTGTCCCCCGGCTAACGGCGTTTTCTTTGTTCTTGGTATGTAGATCGTTCGGCGCATTCCCAGATCAGTCCCGCATCATCATAACAGTCTACACATGACCGGACTATCATACGGTCCGACCCAATCCAAGAGATCGGACTAACTGCAACAAACAGTTCGGTGTGTCAGGTAGGGACTACAATCAATGCAGCACCATGCCGATAACCCGAAGTCGAACTACCAACATGCAACCAGAACCATCCAACATGCCTTACGCTAGTCGCGCTCCGCTTCCGCCACTCCCGGGTGATAGACCCTTAAGATCGGTCCGCACAGGAGCCGGCACCACCCCAAGCTGAGTACATGCAGAGCCCGGCAGTTCAGTATGCTACTATGGCCATGTACAAAGAGTTGCACCAAGAAATGACCCGACAACTGCACGATAGGTTGCCCCCATGCCTGGATGCGGCACCTCCATAGAACGTGGAGAAGGGAGATCCCGTCTTTCCTCCAAAAAATACAAAATGAGTACTCCCAGCTGACCCGACCGATTTTCGACACCAGAGTAACCGAGCCGGAGTGGAAGATCTCCGAGCCGAAGAAGAAGACCTCAGAAATCACATCAATGCTGGGAGGAAAGACCTAAGAATCCATCTGAATGCTTGGTCGGTAAACTCCAGACCCCTCGTATCCGATCGACCGGAGGGGGCCCAAGCTTCTCAAGTCATCCCGCTCCAACCTGATGGACAACTCACTCCCTTGGAACAAAAAGTGGAGCAACTTTACAAGATGTTTGAGCAGACCGAGCGAGGATCCCGTTTCAGGAGCGAAGAAAGAGTGTTCAGAACGGACACTCCTTTCACGACCATGATCAACTAGCAGCTTCCCCCTGAAAGGTTCTGAATGTCGTCATGTGACACCTATGATGGGATGACCGATCCAGACAAGCACGTTCAAAAATTCCAGACTTCGATAAATATCCAAGAAGCGCCCGATGCCGTAATATGCAAGGCCTTTCCAACCACTCTCCGTGGACCGGCCCGAGCATGGCTTAATACTCTTCCAACCGGATCGGTAGGTTCGTTTGCAGATTTGGATGAACTATTCCACAAGAAATATGTTAATAGGAAACAACAAAGGCTCACGTCTAACTATATGTACAAGATCTTTCAACAACCGGGCGAAGGTCTTAAATCGTACGTCTAAAGGTTCAATACCGAGAAGGTCAAGATTAAAGATCCGGTCGATCATGAGATATGTCAAGCTTTGATAAACGATTTGGCGAGCGATGCCCACTCATATAGCCTCTCGAAGAGGGAACAATAGACATAGTCCGACCTTCTAGCCAAGTTGGGAAAACACATTCATGCCGAGACTGCAAGAGAGATCCGCAATCAGAGGCTCGGACTCTGGATGGAACGAATTGGTAAGGAGGAGAATCTCAATCGAACGAAAAAGGAGGAAGGATGGTCCGGGAAGACTGACCGAGCACTAAACAAGAAAAATCCGAAGGGTAAGAGATCGGGAACAACATCGCTCAGTCGACCTCTCTCAACGAGAACAAGTATACTCCCCTTAACGCATCGAGAAGAGAGGTACTCATGGCCACACGAGAGGAAAACCTCTTGATCAAGAACCCAGAGAAACAACGCTTCCTTGGTGCTCCAAAGAACAGGACTCGGTATTGCTAGTATCACAAAGACCACGGTCATGACACGGAGAAATACCGCCACCTGAAAGACGCCATAGAGAAATTGATCTGCAAAAGACATCTCAAGAAATTCCAGGTAGATCGAGGGCATGTGGTCGGTCATCCGTCCCAGAAAGGGAAGGAACGACCAAGATCACCCAACGAACAGAGGGAGCCAGATCGACCTTCACAGCGTCCGCGCATTAATGTGATCATTGGGGGCATCACCCCTAGAAAGGGTCTAAAGACCCCCCGCAGGAGCTGAGACCCTCAAGATGACTCCACTTACGAAGGAAAAAAGATATAGACCGACCCTATTGTCCAATTCGGATCCGAGGACGACCCCGAAATCCAGTTCTCCCATGACGATGTCCTTGTCGTTACCCTCCACATTGGGGATTACGATATCAAAAAGATCTTGGTCGATAGTGGCTTGTCTACCTACATACTCTACCTCTCTATCATAAAAAGGATGGGAATGACAGAGAATGATCTCAAGCCATTCCGAACCTTTTTGATCGGGTTCACAGGAGAGACCGTATATTCGAAGGGGTATATCTCCCTATCACTAACTATGGGAGATGAAACTACCTGTCGGACTAGGACACGAATGGAAGACTTCTTGTGGTAGACCTTCCCTCTGCATATAATGGGATTCTCAGCCGACCATCCATGGTGGATCTCCAAATGATGATCGCTCCGTGTTATGTGATGATCAAGTTTCCTACCCCGAAAGAAGAAGGCATGATCAAGAGAAACCAAAAGGCCTCGAAGGCATGCTATACAGCTACCTTGAAGCAATACCCGAATCTAACAGAAAAAGAAACCTTCCAACTGCACCTCGACCCAAGGTTGGTCAAGCCTCGGCCCCAACCGGTTGAAGACTTAGACGAGATTTCCCTGAACCCGGAAGATCGAGCAAAGTGTGTAAAGATCGATTCTCAATTAACCGACCCCGTCAGATCAGACTTGATCAAGTTCCTCCACTCCAACTCAGACATCTTTCCTTAGTCACCCTCAGACATGCCGGGCATCGATCCAAACGTGATTGTGCATACGTTGGCAGTAGACAAGAATGCTCGACCAGTAAAGCAGAAAAGAAGGCACTTCATAGAAGAACGAAACTGAGCCATTGCAGAAGAGGTCGGTAAGCTCCTCTCATCCGACTTCATCCGTGAAGTAAAATACCCAGACTGGCCAGCTAATGTGGTCATAGTGAAGAAAGCGAATGGCAAATGGCGGATGTGTGTCGACTTCACCAAACAAGGCATGTCCGAAGGATTCATATCCCCTCCCAAGGTTCGACCAACTAGTTGATGCAACGTCCGACAACAAGCGCTTGTCATCCATGGATACTTTCTCCGGATACAATCAAATATTTATGGCTCCAAAAGATCATAAGAAAACATGCTTCATAACCGACCTAGGGACTTACTACTATGAGATGATACTATTAGGACTCAAGAATGCTGATGCAACCTACCAACGTCTAGTAGACATGGTCTTCAAGCCATTATCGAGGAGCACGATGGAGATCTATGTAGATGATATGTTGACCAAGTTTAAGGAGGTTGACCTCCACGTGTCTGACCTGAGCAAGACGCTCGACCTCTTGCAAAAGTATAAGATGAGACTCAATCCTTTCAAATGCGCCTTCGGTGTGGAATCTGACAAATTCCTGGGCTACCTCATCGAACACCGAGGCATTGAAGCAAATCCGGCTCAGGTCGAAACAATCCTGAAGATGGAACCACCAAAGACAAGACCGTCCAAAGGGTAACTGGGTGTATCGCTGCACTCGGTCGGTTCCTCTCCGAAGGAGCCGAAAGGACGCTCCCATTTTTCAAGACGTTGAGGGGAGCCGGGTCGAAAATAGAATGGGATCAAACATGTCAGACTGTCTTCGTCCAGCTCAAAGAGTATCTTCAAGAGATCCCACTCTTCACTCGGCCTCAAGAGGGGGAGCGCCTCTACCTCTATGTCGCGGTCGCTAAAGAGGCCGTATCTCTTCTAAAGATAAAAGGAGAGATCCAACGACTGGTCTACTACATCAGTAAGGTGTTGCATGGTCCTAAGCTCCAATACTCCTTAGAGAAGGTGGCCCTAGCACTTGTTACTGCAACGAGAAAATTAAGACCTACTTCCAAGCTCACCCGGTCATTGTGGTGACGGACCTACCTCTGTGACAAGTCCTCTACAAATAGTTCGGGAACTAGCAGAGTGCCAGTTCGGACCAGATCGAGTTGAACAAGAGGAATCGATCGGGAACGAGATTGTCCCGTCAACATAGAAGAGCTACATTCACGGATCTTCTTACAAGAAGGGATCGGGAGCAGGGGTACTTCTAATCTCTCTGACCAGATCACACTCCAGTTCGAGGCCACAAACAATATGACAGAATATGTTGCACTGATCTTAGCTCTTAGCTTAACAAAGCATCTCAAAATAGATCGTATGGAGATCCATTCGGACTCGAGACTAGTCGTGGAACAAGTTGGAGGCAAGTACGAGGTTGGACCCGAGTTGCAAGGATACATATCTCATGCACAAAGACTCATCAAGGCATTTTTCGACCTGCAGAATCGACAAATCCCTCGGGAGAATAGCATAGCAGATGCCCTAAGAAAGCTTCCATCCAAATCAAGCAAATGGGCCAAAGATAGGCTACTGACCGAAATGGTGAGATCACCCACCAAGGATGGCAATCATATTGAAGCCATCGAGGTCTCCTCGTCATGAGTGGACGATCTGAGACAGTATCTTTAGCACTGGACCCTACTGAAGGACCGAAAAGAAGCCCTAAGAATCACACGGATCGCCCTAGAGTACCTGATAATAGGTCAAGACCTATTCCGAACATCCTACTCCATGCCTCTACTGAAGTGCCTAAGGCCGACCGAAGCTAGGTCCGTCCTGACCGAGGTCCATGAAGGAATTTGTGGAAATCATCATGAAGCACAAACCTTAGCACTTAAGTGTATGAGACAAGGATATTTCTGGCCTACCATCAATGCCAATGCCAAAGACTTAGAGCCAAAGTAGGACAGATGCCAGAGGATGGCCGACCTAAGCGAGAGACCTGCCACAGAAATGACATCCATAAAGATCCCTTGGCCATTCGCTCAATGGAGAATCGACATCCTTGGTCCTTTTCCTATTGCACTGGGACAAAGGAAGTTCATCATAGTATCTGTTGAATATTTCACTAAGTGGGTCAAAGCAGAGGCCGTCCCGAAGATTACAAACCGGTTTGCGAAAGGGTTCGTGTGGAGATCAATCGTTTGTCGGTTTGGAATTCCAAAGATACTTATCTCTGACAATGAAACTCAATTCACTACCTCAGCCTTCAACGAATTTTGTCAAAAGTTTGGCATCGAGTAGAGGTTTGTTTCAGCAAAGCATCCTCGGACCAACGGACAAGTTGAAGCTGTGAACAATGAGATAAAAAATGCCTTAGCAAAAAAACTTGTATCAGCAAAGGGACTATGGGCTGATGAACTGCCTGCTATTCTATGGTCGTACCGAACGATCCCAAAGCGGTCGACCAGGGAGACCTCCTTCGAACTTGTCTTTGGAATGGAAGCAGTGATGCCCGTTGAGCTTCAAACTCCTACCACATGGGTCTTAGGTTATGACGAGGGAAAGAACGAGCAGCTTATAAGGGAAGAGCTCGACCTGCTATAAGAAATGAGAGAAGAAGCTAATGTCCTAGATCGGGCCTACCAAATACAGATTGCTAAGTACTTCAATGCTAATGTCCGACCTTGCCAACTCAATGTAGGATATTTGGTTTTAAGGAAGGCTTAATTTGAAACGGGAAGAACTGGGGGCAAGCCCTCCAAAAATTGGGAAGGACAGTTTAAAGTCATCTCAGTCTCGTCACACGGAGCATGCAAGATAGCTCGACCAAATGGGCAGGAACTACCTCGAACCTTCAGTACGGATGACCTCAAGTTCTACTTTGAGATGAAGGACCTAATCCGCTCATATCCTGAAGTGATTATGACCGATCTGAATAATGATATACTAGGCTAGAACAAAATTGTCCTGAAGCGAGGATTGAATGGTCTAAATAAATCCTGAAGTGACTATGTACTACTTTCATCCGCAATAGCAGCCTGGGCATCCCCTCTCCTTCGAGACTCCGGGTAGCTACTAAGAGACTTGAGTTCCAGCTTCTGTATTGGGACATTCGGAAAAAGCATCTTACAGAATTCCTTCAGCTCATCATACCCGGACTCTATCCCCTTGTTAAACCATCTTCCTAAGCCTCCTCAGCCCTCTTATCTGCGGCCTCGAACTCCCTTCGTAGCTGGGCAACCTCGTCGATCGACATCTCAAGCTTGGCAATAGCAGTCGCTTCACAAACCTGCATGCCCGAGAGATCTCGCTCGGCCTCGATCCTCTTCCTCCTCTCCTCTTCCAGCTCAGACCGAAGTAGCTGACTCTGCTCTTTAGATTGTTGAAGGTTGTGGTTCTTAGTAATTAGATAATCCACACAGTGAAGAAGACCAAGTGTGCCAATCACATTCTACAAAACGAAACAAAATGGTCAATCACATAAATAAATATGTAAGAGAGAAAAGGAAGGAAAAGAAGGAAGTACCCTATAAGCTTTACGAATGACACAAACGCTCAAAACTCTCATGTTCCGCCTAGGATTGCTTAGCTCGGTCGGAAGGAAGGTAGATGGACTCTAGCATACGGGTGTTGAACCCCGTCGTCTTAGCTGAGACCTCAGGATGAATCCTTCAAGTTGGAACATTATCCTCCTCCCCGGCCGGACCGGTCGAACATACGACTCCCCCTAGAAGGTCGTCCGAATGAGCAACAAGCTTTGACGGACCGATCTTAGATCCGACCGACCTAGAAGGTCGAGAGTTACTGATGTGCAGAGACTTGGGCGGGCGACTATCTAGAGGTTCGACATTTGCACCCCTCTTCTCTCCCCTCCTGCTTGTGTCCGATGCCTTCTCCTTTCCCTTCCTCCTCTCTTGGGCCAGGCACGGGGTGACCTCCACTGGTCCTGTCGGCTCTGAGGACGGGACAGGGTCCGGATTAGCAGCAAGCCTAGCATTCCTCCTCCTCAACAACTCCTCCGGAGCAACCATACCTGTAAAAGGGGAATGTCAGCACGGGTCAGTAAAACTCTGAACGAGGAACAAAAATAAAATGATACTCACTCATATCAAATTTATGCAAGAACTCCTCAGAGATCAAGTCCAACACTTTGAAGGTGCACGCATACTTAATGAAACGTTGGCAAGACCAGGTCCCACATCCTCTAAATCAGAATCGATATCATCAAGTAGATCCCAAATCATAATCCGTACCTATTTGTGAGAATCTATAAACCGGGAGAAGGAAACTGTCTGACCTCCCAAAAACTATTCGACCTCGTGGGATCCATCCGACCTCCCAAGAGCTGTCCGAACTCACCACCACTGAGCACGTCCGGATGAGCCTAGAGATCCGACCTGAGATCCACACGACCACAGTACCCGGACGACCTCGGTACCCAGACGACTGACCTCCCCGACAATTTGAACTCGCCACTCTACCTGATTGACCTCGCACCGCTGACTAGGACGACCTCTAACAAACAAAGCCAAACCGGACGATCCGACTTCACTTCACGCCACCCAAACGAACGGATCGACCTCCCTCCACACAACCTTGCTGGTTTCCGCTCCCGTGGTGTCTTGGAATACTTGGTGGAATATGAATGAAGTGAAAGAAAAGGGATCACCACCTCCCTTAATCTTTTATATATATAAGGTTGGTCAAGCCTTGGTCAAAGGGAACTAGGGTTTTCAATGGAAGAATGTTGGTCAAATAATTGGTCAATGGAAGAGCCAAGATTCCCTATTCCGCCTAACTAGGTCCGACTAGGGGACATCTTCATTTCGTTTACCTTTCGGGAACCAGACTGGGTAAAAGACCCCAGATCGGGGCGCGGGGCAGAGAGTCCCTCAGAACGCTCAGTAATAAGCCTACCCTAAAGTGGTTACCCCTCTAAGCAAGTTGTTAGATCGGAAAGACCGATCCAATAGTTCAGACCTCAGTACGGTCTAAGAAGGCGAAGACACTCGATCGGACGCGTCCTATGCTCCACTCCAAGAACAGATAAAAGAGAATTCAACCCTTCGTACAGACCAGATCGGTCAGTCTCGAAGGCTTGGGGGCAAATGATGGTCACCCAAGTCAAGATTATGGTCAAGGACAAGTTAAGACAAATGCTTCTTCCATTGGTAAGAAGGAAGAGTCAACATAAGGGAAATGGGCCTTCAAAGATAAAAAAAATAGGCCTTGAAGGGTAAGGGAAAAGCCCACCCAATTAGGGTTTCCTTCCCTATAAATACACCATTCCCAAGGAGGTATAGGCTCATTCCCAATCTCTTCCACATTCCACTACTCTTTCTTTGTTTCTCTCTCTCTCTCTCTCTCACCCAAGGAGGTACTGACTTGAGCGTCAAGCATTCCCAGATCGGTCTCCCGGCTAATGGCATTTTCTTGGTTCTTGGTGTGCAGATCATTCAGCGCATCCCCAGGTCGATCTCACGTCATCAGAACAGTCTGACACACAACCAAACCAACATACGGTCCGACCCAATCTAAGAGATCGGACTAGCTGTGACAAACAAATCCCGAATCTCATGGTGAAGTCCCTTGAACAAACTCTCCATTCGCATCCAATCAGGTAACCCATGATGACGACTCTTCTTGAGCAACTCCTTGAACCTCTCCCAAGCTTTATGAAGGGTCTCCGTGTTGTATTGGGCAAAGGAGGTGATATCGGTCTGAAGGTTCGTGGATTTGGTTGGAGAAAAGAACTTAGCCTGTGCCATAGATTTAAGTGCCATTCTGATGCCTTCTCCTTTAAAGAGAAGGGAAAGATGAAGAGTCAGATCGCAACCTCGAGCACACCGTTGACCTTGATTGTGTTAGCTCTCATGTGGAACTTCGCTAAGTGATTATTAGGGCACTCACTTGGAAGTCCACTAAACGGGTCACCTTGGACCATATTGATGAGTGAGGGCTTGATCTCAAAGTTCCGAGTGTCTATGGTTGGCGTCACAATCGCACAAAACTCACTGAGCACTTTCGGCATTGCTTGTTATTTCATGGATGTTATGGCCGATGGAGATGGGTTGATGCTCGCTAGGGCTGCTTGCACCGCGGCTTGGATCGCCACTTGGATTTGTGCTTGAATGTCCACCGGTTGATTTAGAGGTTGGAAAGTATTATGATGTGCTCCACCTCCCAAAAGTTGGTTTTGATTATCTTACGGATCCATCGAAAGTGATGTGGCATGAAAGGTTGCTTTTTGTTACTTGCGGTTTCATCGAAAAGTCCGTTCAATCTCGGGGTCGAAAGGTTGCAATGGACCGTGAGGCAAACGTTTCATGCACAAGAGGAGTCACCTACAAAAGGCACAACCACACAACACAAACTCCATAGATTGCAAAGGAATAGAGATAAGATAGAAACAATAAAAAAAATGTTTAATCACAAGAAACTATTGACTTCGATGGCAGATACTAAGTCCCCGACAACGGCATCAAAAACTTATTTGTGATTTTGTATATCACGTTTAAACGCAAGTGTACGTGTCGCAGCAAGTAATAAAAGTGAGTGAGTGAGTTATCGTCCCACAAGAACTTAGATCTAGTGATCGAAGTATGAATAGTATTTCTTGGATTAAACAATCTAAACATGATGAGTCGTTACGTAATGCCAAGGGTTCTACTAACTAAACTAAGTTAATCAAAATCAAACGCACACAAATATCAAAGATCGGGGTTCTAGATATGTGAAAAGGTAAGGTTGTGACTTCGTCTTTCAATTCTATCCAGTCACTATGTCGTTTCACTTGTTAATCATGTGTCGTGCTTATAGATGGATCCCTAAGGTGTAATCTACACTCTCTCGAGCCCTAGACTACGCCAAACTAAATGCCGCCTTTAACATCTCTTGCTGAGAGGCCATCGCATTACGATAAGCATGAAATTCTGAGGTTCCTAATGTACCTCGCACGTCGTGCAAGTGATCTCTCGATCTCGTATTCAATGTGTGGGTATGTGATCGAGTTCTTGATACGAAATTATCCTCTCGGAATCAAACCATATAATGGATCATACAACAACAAGTGATCAATTTTTCGAAGCATTAAGCATAACCACATATCATAACCCCAAACAATCAAAACTAGATTAACAATATAAAAGTGACATCAATACAATCATCCGACTACATCACAACCCTAATGCAAGGATTAGGTCATGATTCAAGTACTAAGACAATATAACAAACACATGGTGTGCATTGAAATTATCATACAAACGGTAATCAAAACGAGTCTAGAACGCTAAATCGATCATGAGACAAAAACCGAGTCAATCCGATGAAGACTTCAAACGTTACTTCGATCATCTTGAAATCGTGGCCACCACACCTCTTGAATCACCAAAACACTGGTTACCTATCGGGGCTCTATCTTCACTCTCTGGACTCTGTTTGTCTTCGTTTTTGTTGTGTTACGACCGTTTTTCTTCCTTTATGCTTTCCTAAGAGATACAAACATAAAAATATCTCAACAAGCTCAAGGAGAAGCACTTTAATCCAAATACATGTGAAACATACAATAAACGACGTAAAAAAATGAAGACATACACAAGTATGAATCATACATATTTCACCCTAAACAATGGGCGACTTTAAAGTGAATGTTCCTTCGACATATGCTTGGTGTAACTGATTGTTTGCCATACTGATTACTCTATAGCTCAGCTATGGTTGTTTTCTTAAAGTTTTTCAAAGTTTTAGTTGCGTCTTTACTTTCTTCATTTTTAGTTTTGCACAGGGACAAGCGAAGGTTTGCCTTGGGAGAGTTTGATACGTATGAATATACTCATAGTTTTCTAAGTTAATTTCCTTTGTTTAACATGTTTAGTGTTCTTTCCAACATGTTTTTGGTTTAGTTCATGTTTTTCGATATTAGTTCTGCTGTTTGTATATTTTTATTGTAGATTGGATCGAGAGAAGCGGCGTTTGGTGGTTCGTGCAAATGGATGAAAAAGGCTTAAAGACGATCGTGATGAATTATGATGACTTGACTATCTTTGAAGATGATTTCTATGATTTTTGTAGATGTTCACATGCATTAGATGATGACATTGATGTTCAATGACTTTTGGAGCTAAACTAATGCGTTTGAGGCTATTTTGAGAGTAGATGATCCATAAAAGTTTGACGACACATAGATGATAATTCGAGGACATTTTGAAAGTTTAAGCGATGTCACTTGAAGTGCATTATGATGATATAAGGGCTACATAAGGTATTCCATCAATCAAGACGAAGTTCGACGCAAAAAAAAATCATTCTTGGCAGTTCCAAGGTTGGTCCCGATCATGACGGGCTCCGGGACGACAATGACCAAGGCAGAAAGGTGTCCGAAATTAATAGCACGACCATCACGATCTTGACACGACTTTTAGTATATTTTGATGAGATTTCGACGAAATTTTTAGTAGATTTTCTAGGGTTTTTAATTTATCTATAAATATGGACCTTTTGTATTCGTTTTTATCAGAGATTTTTGTCCGTCTTTGACGATGGAGTCCATAGATTAGTTCACTTTTCATACTTTTCTTCATTTATTTGGATTGGATCTTGGTGTTTGGTGCTTCGATTGTTGGATATTGCTATGGATCTTATTCATAGGACTTCGGATCTTAGTTTGTCATCATTGTATTGTCTTCTATCCTTTCAATGTCCTTGAGTTATGACTATGATTGACATGCTTTCCATGATTATGATTGAGTTGTTGATTTTTCGGGATTGGTTGATGTAGTTTGAGTTAAAGGATCATGAGATGTTATTGAATCTTAGATAATCAAATTTGTATGATGATGAATGTTGTTAAAGATCGAAATTTTATCTTAGGTAGTGTATGATTTTACTTAGATTGATGAACTATATGACTTTATACATTAACTGTACAATGATTAACTTATGATTTCTTCTAAACTGATCACTTAGATATTATTAGGTTGATATAGCTAATGATTCAAACTATTTTGGTCATGTTAAGTAGCAACTAATCAGATTGTAGATCAAGCTATCTTGCTATAGTCTAGTTAGGATCTTTGATATGTGAATGAGTAGACCAAGCTATCTTGTTATTTCATACATGTTTGGTATGTTCCTTATTTCATTCAATTATCTATTTTTATGTATTCATGCTATCATGGTTTATAGGATAGATGATTCGTTTAGTTATTCAAGCTATCTTGGTAATTAAAACTCTAAAGCATGTAATTTAAGGTAACCTTTTTATTACAACCAAATCATTCTTAATGACAAATCGTTCTTAATCACATCCATGAGGTGAATATCTTTGAAAAAGAATAATAATTAAATAAAAAAATCATATTCAATAAGACAACCACGAAAAAAAATAAGATAAACACGTCACTTAAAGGTGTAAATAAACTATCATGGATGTACCATAAGATATCATAAGCATTAATTAGTGAAAAATCATATTTCATAATTAACTAACACCCCCCCCCCCCCCGCCGTCACCATCTTGATGAGCCTCATCACAATCGTGACGGACTATGAATGCTCACTGGCGCAATTTTTATGATGGTCACGATCGTGATGGCCTTGTTCACGATCGTGACCATCAGGAAATCACACAATATTGCTTATTTTCTATCCATATTATTATTTTGAAGCTCTAAACTCCATCGGAACACTTAATATATAATATTTAGGACGTGTTAGGATGAAAAATAACTTTGAATATCCTGAAATGATTATTACACGAGAAAATTCAAAATAAGGGGTTCTTAACCTAGATATGACTCAACTAAACTAACTAAGCTTGGGTTGTCTCCCAAGAAGCGTTGTTGATTAACGTCGTTGTGTCGACAACGTTGAATGTTGCATAAAATCTGTTCTCAATCCTTTATATGTTATGAAATCAATTATTTTGAGTACCTATTGATGTCATGACCTAGCTAATCACTATGCGATATATTAATGAATGGTCATAAATAACACATCATGATTGGAGCGTTTCGTCATGAATAGTTTTGATTGATTAAATGTGATTGAAATAGTTTGAGTGTTTCACTATTTTATTCATGTTTGACATACTCTCATGCTCTTATTCAATTTACTTATTTATAATATATACATGAATTATGATATGTTAGATATCACTAAGTTGTGTATTAGTCATTTGTTCCTGCGTTGCGATAATTGACTCTGTAGTGAATGAGATTTGGAAGACCTTTAATTCACAATCAAGCCTTTAATAATAACGAATCTAAATGATAGTTATCCATGATTGATCCTATAAAACTAGAATGAAGTTAATCAACTCCCTACATTTTAATTAAATAGTAAGCAACTCAATCTATACCTCTAGTTATTTAAGCAGCTTTAGTTTAATTAAATTGATCAGTTAGTTTAATTAATTTACATTCACAAACAAC
>JAOVYX010021806.1:0-15321 GCA_035668315.1 Drosera spatulata
AAGCAGTTGACCTATTTTCCACTAGCACCTCGTTTGCAGAGGTTGTATGCTTCCAAAAAGAATGCAGAGGCGATGACTTGGCATTCTGTGAACAAACGTTTACACGGAGTTATGGCACATCCTTCTGACTCTCCTGCTTGGAAGCATTTAGACAATCGATACCCTTCATTTGCTTATGAGCCACGTAATGTGAGGCTGAGCCTCTACACCGATGGGTTTGCACCGTTTGGAAAACGCGGCCGTCCATATTCTTGTTGGCCCGTAGTCCTCACCCTATACAACCTGCCTCCTTCAATGTGTATGAAGAGACCGTACATGCTCTTGTCTCTGATTATTCCCGGGCCATCTTCGCCAAAGTCTAATTTTGACGTATACATGCAACCTTTGATCGAAGAACTGAAAACTCTCTGGGACAGTGGTGTGTCCACATATGATGTGTACCGGAACCAGTTTTTCGTCTTGAGAGCAGCTGTTTTATGGACGGTGAGTAACTTTCCTGGATATGGGATGCTGTCTGGTTGGACCACTGCCGGTCGGTTGGTTTGTCCGTATTGTATGGAAAGAACAAAGTCATTTTATCTAAAGCACGGGAAGAAACAGAGTTGGTTCGATTGTCATCGTTCCTTTCTGCCTTTAGATCATGTTTTTAGCAGGAATAGGAGCGGATTCTTGAAGAATAAAATAGAGACCGATTGTTCATCGTCTACACTGTCCGGGGACCAGATGTGGGACCGTGTACAGCATATCCCGACAACTATGGAGCGGAACCATGGTGGATTGCCTAAGCATTTTCCTGATTTTCACACGGATCATAACTGGAGCAAGCAAAGCATATTTTGGCAGCTGCGGTATTGGAGTTTCTCTTAGTGAGACATAATCTTGATGTCATGCACATTGAGAAAAATGTCTTCGACAATGTGGCAAACACCGTCATGGATGTGATTGGTAAAAGTAAAGACAATGTGGCGGCTCGAAGAGACTTGAAGCTTTATTGCAATCGCCGAGCTCTACACCTGAAAGAGGAGAAATGTGGATCTACCATTAAGCTAATAATGCCAAAGGCTCCATATGTTCTAACAAAAGAGGAGAGGGTGGTTTTATGCTCATGGATTAGACAGTTAAGGTTTTCAGATGGATATGTTTCTAACTTGAGTAGATGTGTGCATCGGAATGAGTCAACACTTGGAGGATTCAAAAGTCATGACTGTAATGTGTTTATGCAACAGTTACTACCTATAGCATTCAAAGAATTGTTACCATAAACTGTGTGGACAACATTAACGGAGTTAAGCCAGTTTTTTCACTGCCATGTTTGTGGATTTGGATTTCGTTGCCATGAGAATTTTGTTTGGTTTTTGGCTGGCAGTTTTGTCTGCTCGTGTGTCTTACTGCTATGGCAGTTTTGTTTGGTTTTTAGTGTCTATCTATTTGATCCTTGCATGGTTTTTCAAATTATTGGATACATGTGGCTGATGGTGGTTTATACAGATTCATGTGATCACCATTATATGAGTCTTCCCTAGTTTTATTTTTGTTGTTTTGCAGGTAATAGTCTGACTACTGGAAATTTTTTGTTAATACTTAGCAGTGTTCTGTTAATACAAGTGCAGTAGTTGTAGTGTTAACCTTAGATGTTCTGTGTTTGTACTGTAACATTCAGCATGTTCTATGTTTTGCTCCAAATGTTCGATATTTCCACACTGCTTGCTGGTGATTTTCTAGATTCTGAAATGTTCGAGTATCTTGTCGTATCGTCGTCAGTTTCGCTTTCTTGTATTCGGTACAAATTTGATTAGCTACAAATTTGATTAACTTTTTCATTTGCCTTTATCTAAAGCCTTTGAAGATCGACGCTACGGGTCAACCAAAACCAAAGAGACTGAAAACAGAGCTGCAGACAAGGTATGAAAAAGTTACTGTAAATACTGAAAGGGTTATATATGTTGCTCATCTATATTTCCAGTAAAAATCACTACTTGAGCGGGGCAGTTTATCCATTGAAGTTAAAAATCACTACTTGAGCGGGGCACTCCAATGTGTTTCAACATTTTATCAACATGTACAGCAGGAAAAATCACTCTAGGCAGCAGTTTCTTAGGCTCTTACCAACGGACACACTTTTTCTGCAGAATACAAATATGGAAACTAAATGAGAGCTGGCATGAGAATCAGAAAACCAAGCTTTTCTATGTAGTAGAAATGTATACTTTTCTATGTAGTCATGCAGCTTGGATGCGCATCCTGGCAGTATACTTGATGTACACACATCAATATCTGGTAATCTCTTGAAAAGCAGCTTGATTTTGTCATATTTTTGCAATAACTGCTTCTGCGAATCCTTTTTTGTTGTCTCTGATGAGTTCCGTTTTATTGTTATTTTTTTAGATGTCAAGACGAGATAAACTTAGAGTTTTCCGAAGACGTGCGCAAAGCCAATTGGAGTCGGCATCACGAAGACAACTTCAAGAGCCACAGGCTTTGTCCTTGTCTGCTGGTACGACGAATGTGGTGACACCTCAAATACCGTTGAACCCTCTTACTTCTAGTCCGTTGTCAGACCAACCCTCGGAGTCTTCCGCATCTTCATCGATCATTACCGATGAAATTGGGAATCCACTAGCACAATATAAACTTGATCCCAATGGATTGTGGTAATGCGCTGGTAACATGTGATTCTTATTAGTTTGTTTATACAATTGTTTTTTTTATTTATGATAATCCTTTGTTTTATGTACAACTGCTACCGAATTGAACAGATCATGTGATGCAGGAGAGTAAAGCTTGTAAACTGTCACTAACATTATAATGCACCTGCTTCTATTATTGGAATCCACTTTTCCGCAGTCACACTGGTAATATAACATACACATGATGTTAGCAACCAAATTAACCAAATGTACACTAAATTTGTCAGAGCTACAAATCCTTTTGTGAAAATGGACTTCATTTTGAAGTATAATCTGCATCTTAAAGTTGCAGGAAATGTCACAATTTTCAGAATATCAATGTTCATTCATGTGTTATTAAGTTACACAAGTTCTTTCTTTCACATTGTTGAGGCAAGTCGCTCAAAGGACTTTCGAGTTGGAACACAAGCTGCACGTTAAGTCTAACGCACTGCAGGGGGGTGTTCATGACTAGCTCAGCAATGTCCCTTGCCAAAAGACATTAAATTTCCCAAGCTGTCGGATTAAGATCCAGTAGGCTTAAACCAAATTATATCAACAAGGCATCACCCCAAAGCAAACATAAGACTTTAAAAGACACAGAGCAGCGGAGACCTAATTAGTTGGAACTGCTTGTCGTTCTAGCATCACCTGCTTTTGTCCTACTGAGTTCAGTGATCCGAATTGATAAGCTGCTTTTGATAAGCTGCTTTTGTCCTACTCTATGCTGAGTTCATAATATACCATTTTTGAGGTTTATGTACAGGAAAAAGTTCATGACATGTCAAAATACCATTTCATAGTACTTTGTGTACAGAATAGACCACTGCTTTTATGTTGATATTTGCCTTGAAATCGCCTAGATACATGTTATTCTTGACAGCAACATTTTCGAGCACATGGCCTACTTGTGATTTGTCCTATTGCTTAATCTCCTTGCAGGCAAAATTCAAATGGGATGCAGAGCATGCACAAGCGGTCTTTATGGAGTTCAAGCGTAAGTGCATGAAGCGCTTAACGGACACTGCAAACAAGGCAGCAAAGCGTCCGGCGGATCATTTGCCATCATGGTTATCGCCTGAGGTACATTCCGCATTTCCTGAAGTCCATTCTGATCTCAGCTTTGAGAAAAAATCAATTGTCGATAAAGCAAACAGGAGAAAGCTGGGCGACGGAGTCGCAACCCACTACCAAGGTTCCATGTCCACTGCCGACCTTGTGAAGAAAATGATTAATTCTTACCGCAGGACCTATTATTTTTACTGAATGCTTCTGTTATCAACGCTACCTAGTCTTTACATCTTAGCCTGTCACATGTTTTCCTTTATTATAAACTGCTGATACCTCCAAGTTCATTTACTTCTTGCATTTAAAGAGACGAATTAGGACGTGTTCCCACATTGTCCGAGGTCTACTTACGATCCAGATCAAAGAAACGATCTGATGATTCAGACGAGGTGTTGTTTATCGATGACCGTTGTTCTCAAGCATGGGTATGTAAGCTCAACTGTTTCTTACTGTTCATACCTTTTAAATCGCTTATTATAAGCAAACAGAGCCTTACAGAAGGTGTGCAACATTTGCAGTACAACCTGCATCTTTTGCTACATTTGAATATGCGACATTTGTTTTGCCTGGATACATAAAGCTAGGCAAAAATCTGTTGCACGGCTCAATTGTATGGTTTTTGTTGTTTTGTTACTGTTTTGTATGATGTTTCTTACTGTTCCTACCGTTTCAACTCGCTCGTTTATTCACAAAGCTAGGAAAATAGTATCGCCCTGGTTATAGTCTCGTTTAGTGCCATCCAATGTAAGTATTTCTTTATAGCTTAGATTCCTGTGTATGTAAACCTTGCTCTTCTTGTTAGAGATAGTAGTTCAGAATAGGAGTGCTAAAACTGCTATGAAGTTATCATATGTATGTAGGATATGGAGAAGATCAAACTGAATCAATGGTTGGTTCGATTTAGATTGTTTCTGTTTGATGATACAACTGTTTGTTGTTGCGATGTTGTTGTGCTTGTGTTTTCGGTTCTGTTGGCGGTTTCTTGTATTCTGTGGTTTGTGAATTGGAATGTTGCTCAATTGTTGTTGCTTTTGCTGTTTAGGTTTGGTTTGTTGGTTGATGTGCGGTTTTTTGTTGCGAAGGAGAAGTGCGGTGGAGATTTGGGAACTGTGAGTGTTTGGGAGTTGGATTTGTTGTCTGTTGAGGGATTTAGATTGTTTCAGTTTGATGATACAACTGTTTGTTGTTGCGATGGTGTTGTGCTTGTGTTTTCGGTTCTGTTGGCGGTTTGTTGTATTCTGTGGTTTGTGAATTGGAATGTTGCTCAATTGTTATTGCTTTTGCTGTTTAGGTTTGGTTTGTTGGTTGCTCAATTGATTTGTTGTTGCTTTTGCTGTTTAGGTTTAGGTTTAGGTTTGGTTTGTTGGTTTGTTGCCTATACTAGTGGATCCCATAATATGCCTTAGTTTTGAGTAAATAATAAAAGGACATTGCTCAATTATGTATTGCACCGTTACTGATGCGTTTGTTGTTTTCAAAATTACAGGATAAGTTTTAAGAGTTACGGACATTGCAAGAGGATGGTGAGGGATCACAGGAGAGTGAGCGTAGTCCATCCTCGGAGACAGAGTTGTTCCTCGAAGCAACTGGCGGTTTCTTACCTAGTGGGACTGTACTAGGACTGGGATCTGCAACGCAACTGTTTTATGAGAAACCAATCAGAGGAAAAAGCAGCTCCGTATCCAGTACACAGTCCGGAGCTGTTTCAGATTTGAAGGAACAAATAGAGATACAGACACGGTTATTGGAGGAAGCGAACAGAAGGGCCGAAGCTGATCGAATGCGAAGGAGTTGGAGGAGACAAAAAAACAGATGAAAACAAAACTTGAAGGCAACTTGAGGGAGATGGAAGAGTTGAAAAGAATAGTACTAGAAATGATGGTCAACCTAACTCCGAGTATGAGCTGCAATCTTTTTACCGGGTTAGAGATGCAGCCTCCTTCACTACACTAGCCCATGACATTGATATGATATTTGCGAGAAGTTTGTATTAAACAGTTGTTGAATGTTTTATGTACTTCAAGCACGTCGCACTTTATGATTTGGATTTGTCACATTATAAGTGTTTGTAATGTTTGGATATTGGACTCGACAATGGAAATGTGTTACATTTAATACCTCTTATCTGTCCCGGTTGGATATGTATAAAAGTAGGGTAGAACGCCAAAAAACAGTGCATTAGGCGATTTGAGATACAAAATTGGCGACTAAAATTTTTTTAATCGCTAAATTTGAAGCCAATTTTACCTAATTAGTCGCTAATTTAGCGACCAATATACTGTTTAGTCGCGAAAATGACGATTAAAAATATGAATGGTCGTAAGAGTTGTTTTATTACGCCAAGCCAAAATATGATGTCTTAGTCGCCAAACTTAGCAACTAAAAAAAATGTTAGTCGTCAAATTTAACGACTAAAATAATTGTTAGTAGCCAATATCAGTTAGCGAGGAAGGATTTCGCGAGGAGGGTTTTTAGTCGCTATTTAGTCGTCCTTTCCTTTTTGCGACTAAATTTCCCAATTTAACGACTTAAAAACTGAGTCGTCTATACTGAGGATTTTTGTAGTGCTCGTGCCTTGATCTACGACATCATTTAATTTGTTGATGTAATTGGCATCCCTTTGAGATCTTATGAACCTCAATTATTAGCACAAACGTTATCATGCACAAGGAGATCTATCTCACATATACCTACTCGATATGCTAAGTTCAAGTTCATGTGCATAACAATAACGGGATGTATTGGGAGACCTTGTCATCAACATTCTGAAATTTGAGTAGCATCTGCCCTTAATATCAATTTAATAACGGTTCAAGTTCAACTTAATGTATTGTTAATATCAAACTCTTAGAACTCTTTCTGCCCTTTTCCTAACCTATTAGTATTAACAAATCCTTTTTTTTTTTTATAAGACTATATAAAATCTTTAATAAGTATACAGTTTCTAGAAACGAGAAACCCTAATAGCAACATTCGCATCACTCGCCGGCGATAGATACTACCACGCTACCACCACCTCATCGGCGGCCGACGACGACGGCGGCGAGTGCAATCGATAGTCCGGTTGATGGAGTGGAAGCCACTGCCGGAGGCGGCGGTGCTGCAATTCAAGGAAGGAATCGACCTGCTGCTGTCAAGCTGGCCGGCTCTTCGAATGGCGGTGGAGAACGAGTGGGGAGGCCCGCACTCCCGTGACATCGCCGATCAGCTCGCCGTCGATGTCTTCGACTGGTTCGCGATTTCCAGAGGAGGTGTTCTCTTACTCGTTGAATCGATTTGTGTAGTTTTTGGTGCCATTTGTTATCTAGGGTTTTGAGTTTTGGTGTCTGTGTTGATTGTGTTCGTATAATTGGTTGTGCAATTGAGATTGAGATTGAGATTTTAGGCGCGTGAATGAGTGATTTGTGGTTGTGAAGCTGTGTGTGTTGGAAAATGTGCTGTTGAGTGAATGATATTGGGACTGGATGGATTGGAATTGATTTGGATTTTGACTTGGTTGTATGAGAAAGCCGAGCTTTTTTGTGATTGTTTTATTGATTACTTGCTGAGAAATGGCTCGGTCGATGATCTTATGGTGGCGTAAAAAGTGTTTTGGTACAGGACAGAGCGACTGAGATTTGTGCTTTTCAGGAGTTCAAGTGTTATTGAGGTTGTTGGATTGTCATGATGATCATAATCGTGGATATGACTTCCTCTGTCTGACTATTGGTTTAGGGTTTATTTTCCCCACTTTTTTGGAGTAATGGTCGTTCAATTTGTTGGCTGAGATTTGCTCTGAATGTGTGCGTTGGTTATGTGTTTCTCTTTGTGGGCGGATTCCTTATCTGGTTCTTTTTCTGTTACTAATTTGATCTTTTTAATCTTTGCAGAGCCGCTATATATTGATGATTTGGAAAATTTGCTAGATGAGAAGATGCTTTCTCTTAATACTGAAGTTGAGGATGGAAGTGTGCAAGAGGTTGTCTTCTATCCAGATCCTTGAAAGTCATTCTCGGACCTTTTAGTTGTCTGGGTGACTGGGTCTCCATGTTCTTGCTATCCAGTGTACATGTTTTGCCTGGCAAAACTGAGTCCTGAATGAATTTGACTTAATCTAAATGTTTTTAACTGTTGATTTTGGTGAAAGCAGACGGCAGAGAGATTGTTGATAATGTTTGAAGAATGCTTGGATGGGAATTTCGACTCGATCCAGTTATTGTTAGAGTCATGGAATCTTGGGATTCCTGCCCACTTTGCTGAACAGGTAATTTGCCTACCCATTAATCTATGGTTGTGCTTGTCAGATGGCCACAGAGCCTTACTGGTGATGATCTTGTCCTGACTCCTGAGTATAAAGTCTCGAGAATAGTGCTCATGATGCAAAGAAACTGAGTATAAAATTTCGAGTATCTATAAAGCTAGACAGTTCCAAGGGATCAGACATTTTGATAGTGTAGGAAATTTGGGCAAAACTGTGTATTATGCATTAGCCTCTTGAAGAGTATTGTTTTTTCAAACTTATCATATTAGGCTATAATAAGTGCTGAAATTCTCATGGAGCTAATTGAATTGCAAAATAGGGAACAAGAACTTTTAGAATAGGATATGTATTGGAGAATTGAGTCACTTCCACAACGGAGGACGGTATCTTCATTCCTTGGAAGGAGACAATGCCTGATTACATGACGGATAGAAATTGTGGAAGAAAATGGCCAAATTTATTTTCTAAAGCTGTTTGATTACTAAGTTAGCCGACCCAACCCCATGTAATTGTATAATTTCTTGATTCGGTGGTGTTGTTTTTGTTGTGGTTCGGTGAAATAGGTTCGCGTTGATGGCGTGACCAATGAGATGAGTAGATTTACAAAACTATAGTTCTTAGAGCCAAGAGCACCGTAAGGATGAAATATCTTTAGGTGGCGATTTCATTTTATTTCTTTGTTGCTAGTATGGTGTTCATTTCCACATCACCCCTTGAAAACACGAGTGACCTGTCAGTGAAGCGATTTGTGATCATATTCTTGCTAAGTCTTTAAGGTATAGTGATTTTTACATATAATCACCTCAAATCTTAGATATTTACAAATACACATCTCAAATCTTCATATTTACAAAAATACTACTCAAATCATATAAAATTTTCAAAAAACACTAAAATCATATTATATTTTGAAAAACACTACTCAAATCATATGCTATTTTCAAAATAACTGTTATCGTTAGTAAAATCGTTATCTTAAATTTTTTATTTTATTTTTTTCGTGTCTAATCTATTCATTAACATAGTTTTTCATCCCCGTATATGAAAATAATATCACATTATTTTTATATTTTCGTCAAACTTTTCTGTTTCTCAAATCTTAGTTATCTTATTAAATTTTTTTAATTCGATCACTCAAATCATAATGATCGTTCTTTTGGGTGTAAAGATGAAAATATTAGACAAAAAAAAAAGGAAAAAAAATCAAAAATTGTTAAAGTCAATGGATTCACTAACTCTAACAGTTTTTATGTAAATTTCATATGTTTTGGATAGTGTTTTTGTAAATATGAAGATTTGAGGTGGTTTTTTTTTTATATATATTTTTAATGTTTGAGGTGGTTATATGTAAAAATCCTTAAGGTATATTGTCAGTGGATTTAAGCTAATGAGACTTAAAAGAGTTTCTGATACTAGCAGTAGAGGCAACCCATACCGGTTTTTTGGTGTTATCTCAGATTCTCAGTTACTTTTTTGGCAACACTTAGGATGGGGTCAGGGGGACCGAGGTGATTTGAATATTTATCTTTAGTTTCTATGATGTTGGTGGATAGGTCGAGGACTCTAATCAGGATATTGATGATGTTGCCCCATCAGATATGATCGTCGATACACCAGAATCGGTGCCGATGCCAATTCCAGTGCAAGAGGTGAAGAGTGATCCGAAGCCTGAATTGATGGAAGATGAAGATGGATTCAGGAAAATTACTTATAAGAAGAATCGTGGCAGAAAGAAACAAAATCAACTTTAATGATCTCATCGTGTTGGATTTCCTACTTCTCTAGTGTGTATTAGTATGTGGCACTATGTTCCTTCATAGCCAACTTTGACGAATAAAGCTAATGTATTTTTTGAGTTATATACGAGTTTTGCTTCAACGCCAAAATGCATCTGTAAGACTGCTGTAAACTAGTCTGTATCGTTGACATTTCCACCGTGCACGAGTGAAAGATGGCTCTGCTGCTGGTATCGGTACCGTCAAAGAAAGGGATGTACATCTTGAACTACTTGGAACTATATATTTCATTCGACGCTGCATCTCTACATGCATGAATACAGTAGACACTGCTCACATCAATCACCATAGATATACAACATATTTCTACAATAATGTGGACAAGGTTGGACACCTAATTCATGTTCCTAGCGTAGCTATCAAGAGAAAGGCAAATTCAGCTCAACCAAATCCAAGTGATATCTGTTACATTTCCCATGTAATGAAAGAAGAAACTATATTGCAGAGTCACCGAATGGAGCAACACAAAGGAACCAATATTTCTCTAATACAAGTGAGACGAGAAATGCCCAAAATATTGACAAGTTTTCTAAGCTAACTCCTCAGTGATCAAAAGGACATGTCAAAGCGACACATATACAAGGGAGGAAAGCCAAGTGAACAAACTATATACCAGGCCAACTCCGTCGGCAGATTTTTCCACTCCTTTTATTATCAAGAAAGAAAAAGATTCTGACTTTTCAGCACACAGTTGATCCTCAATATTCTTTCTGCAGCTCCGCGCTCAACCACCAGATGCTGGACTTCATAGACAACCAATTTTCTCTTCAAATCATCCCAAAACTTCGTATTGCTTTCCTTCAAGTTAGAGCAAGATCATATCTTTCAGTATTAGAGCGCTCAAGTTGACCAGCAAGATGTCTTCAGAACTTGCAAAGACGATGAAGGCCAATCATAGAAAATCGCTCCAGAAATGATAATCATGCTCATTTATCAGTCTGTCGCAACATCAGTCCATGAGCACACAGCTACAGAGCTGCAAGTAAACTCATGAGCATAATGGTGAATGAAATGACAGTTCTAGTGCAAATAAAGAGCAATTCGATAGACAATACCATTCAACCAGTTGCCTCGCAAATGAAGTTCATTTCTATAATTTGTGTGTTTATACATGGATGTGTCTCTCTAGATGTTACCTAAACTTCACGAGCAAAGAATAGAGTAAATGACTTAAACCAACCTCCTCATTTAAAGTCATCTTCCCTGCACTACGCGATAGTTAAGTACGAGATCCTCAGGTTTCTTCCATATATAAGCCCGCACAGTCGCCAAGCTCATGTCATGGGCTAGAACCTGAAAATATCCAAAAGTGATTAGGCCAGATACTCCAAGCAAGCAACTTTGTGAGCTTGAGAACACTGATCAATATCAACACAAAAAGCACACGACTGGTACAATTTGCCTCAGAATATTTATCTAGAGAACGTCATGAGATTTGTAACCTGATTGTTGCACAAAATTTCAATATTAGGCTTTAGTCGCAGCCATGGCCTCATGATAGGACGTAGAGATGCATCCCCTCCCGCCGATGAATTCTGTAAAGAGGCTCCCACTCCAGGTACAGAGGTCCCGTCCACAGCAGCACCGTCTAATGGTTTATCATGGACCAATTTTTCTAATACATAGTTCACAACCTGTTCCCAAGGAAACAACAGCTTACAAGCAGACATCAGGCCATGCATTTATGCTTACAAATGACAAGCCAAAAAAAGAGTGAGAACATAAATTTGGTGGATATTTATGATTGAAAGTCTCAAGATAGAGACCCAGATCAGAAAGATGGTATTTGGTTATCCAAGCATAGATGAGTGAACTTACTTTGTGTATTCTCAGAATGCGTGGCGCACTTAGCTTTCCTTGAGTGTGGATCTGGACAGCGGAACCTTCACATGGGTGTAGATAAAAGCTACACCTGAAAAGAGAAAGATCTATTTGTGTAAGTAAAATGTGCCATCATATGAACTTGATTGATGAACTTACTGCAAAAGGGAAAAACTCCTGTTTCTATCAATAGGAAACAAAAACTGACTAGAATTCCGACCAGTGCACTGCACGGGATAAGATATCAAAATATAAACTAATATTTCAAAATAACTTAGTGACACATGTATCTATGACATATAATATGTTTTGAATTTATTGATATAATAATGAATTATTTTGGGTAACAGAAAAACAATTTTTAACGATCTTATGATTTGGGGTTAGTTTTTTATTAGTTTATTATATTGAGATAATTTGTTTTGTTTTTATTTGTTCATTTTGATATGCTATAAATTCGGTTATGTAAAAGATTTTTTCTAATTTACTTTACATATATCTTGATTTGTGTATATATAACATATAATATGTCTTTAGCGATTGATTAGATTAGATTAGATTAGATATTAGATATTAATTTTTTTTAGTGTTTTTTTTTCATTTTGTACGTCAAAATGAGTATATTTTTAAAAAAAATAGAGATGGAATTGAGTGATGATCGAATGAAAATATAGAGTAGGTGATGAGAGAAGTAATCGAGGTGTTGTTTTAATTTTAATTGGTTAAGATATATGTTAGATTAGATTTTATTTAATTAGTTTTAATATTTCAGCAAATCAACCAAACATGCAAAAATCCAAAAATATTCACAACAAAATATATACGGAAAAAAAATTCCACTAACATACAATTTGTTCCAATTCCACACTCTCCCCCTCCTCCTCCTCAACCCTCCCAGTCGTGCCACCATCCTCATCTCCACCGCCGCCTCATTCTTCGGCCACTCCATCGGCACAGAATTCTCTTGCTGTTCTTAAGCTCAACTTTGATTCTGTTGAAAACAAGAATGCATCTCCTCCGGAACAAGTTTCTTCAAGTTCAGGGTTGGCCCATGACGAGAAACTTGAGAGCACTATGAGCCATTTCATTTCGTTCGATGATTTCTCGAAAGACAGGAACTTTGTACAACTGGAAGCTGAAGCTAGGGAAATGCTTGGCTCTATGTTGACAAGGTTGCAGAAGCAAGACGATATGAAAGCTAAGAAAGTTGGAGTTCAGCTTGATTCTAGTTGCTATGAGGCATTTAATTCAATCAAGGGTACTGCAGAAAGATAACCAGGGTGTGCTGCATCTCTTCAAAGAGATGAAAGAAGCTAAAATACCAAGACCAGCTCCCACAGAATTCGACATCCTGGTAAAGGGATGTGCAGAGAGCGGTGAAGCCGAGTTGATGTCAAAACTCTTGCAGGAAATCAAGGGGGGACAAAAGGAGGACTGTGGCTTCCACGATCGGAGCAATGTGATTCATTTGAGTGATTGTTTTCGTCCATGATTTGAGTGTTGTTTTAATTGTTGCTTTTATTTGAGTGTTGTTTTTAAGTCAAGGAGCTCCTGCGATCGACCGACGGGTGGTACATGCGCTCTGTTTTATTAGGGAACATACGCTCTGTTTTATTTTTTACTGACGCTCTGTTTTCATTTCTTATCATGCGTTCTGTTTTGATTTTATTCAGACGTTTTGTTTCATATTCCAGCGATATCGAATTTCGACGAAAATTCCTACGACGTTTCAAATTCTGATGAAGATTCCGGCTGCGGTGGTCGGATCCCGACGAAAATCCCGACGACGGTTGGATGATGATAAGGGTTAGGGTAGACGTGAGAATAGGGTTAATGATTTAAATGATATGGATGAATTGTATGTTTTTGGAATTTTGATTTCTTATGTATCTTTTTGGTGTTTTTTTCCAAATTTATATATGCTTAGGTAATGCATCCTTAATATTTTTTAACTGATTTTTTTTTATATGACAATAATGTCGGTCTTTCGATTAAGATGAACATGTGAGGAGCCCTCATAAATAATGGCAGATCTGGACTATATGTCCTGTCATGCCGTCATGCCGTCATGCTGTTGACCATCCAAATGATTTGCCGCCTAAAAAGAGACTGTAGGAATAATATGATATATTTATCATTTTCGAAAAACCTAAATAACCTATTTGAAATCATATAACATTTTGATAAATTAATCAAAAATATTTTACTAAAAATAATTTATTTAAGACTTTAAGTGATTTTTTATTTTTTATGAGAATGTTTATATAATACATATCCTCATGTTTTCATTTTCTCAACAATGATCTTGTTTTCATTTTAGTTATGTTAAATTGTCATGTAATCACATATTTGGGTTGGTTTGCTGTTTGAAAATCTTGTGTAATTGTGTATAATAATAATAATAATAATAAAATAAATATCAACTACATGTTTTGTGTAGTTAATATATAATAGATGTCTATATAATATGATTTGAAATATAAAATTAGATAAAAATTTAATTATACAGGTTAAGAGATCCATTATAAACTTCGATTTATGAAAAAATAAAGATCTCGCTTGTCATAGATATTGTTGTGATTAAATATTTTGATAAATGATATGAGATATAGCAGCTAATTTTTTTTTAAGAACACTATTTTATAAAAATTCTTTTAGTTCAATTGTATCTGTTTTTTATTTTTATCTATAGATTTGATCACAACAATTCATCAGTATCGTCAAGATTTAATCTTAACCGTTCAATTCGTAATCAAAGGCCAGAAATCAATTAGATAAGATTCTGTTAGTTTAAATAAAATAAAATTACTTAATTATCCATTAAAGTTTATAGATATGATTGTTCGGATTTTTTAAACTTTTTATCAAATAGTTAGCTTAATTTTAATATCGTCAAGATTTAATCTCAACCATTTCATTCGTAATCAAAGGCCAAAAATTAATTGGATAAGATTCTATTAATTTAAATAAAATAAAAATACTTGATTATCAATTAAAATTTTTAAATGACAATAATATCATTTCATATCGCCATACCACCATAACGTTTGCCGCTTAAAAGAATGGGTAATACATACATACATATATATATATTAGATTAGATTGGGAAGGAATATACAAGAAAAAGAAATATGAAGAAGATTGTAAGCAATACTTGCAGAAGGAGGAAATCCAAATATCGAGAAACCTTGACATATAACATATAGCAACTGTAGAGATCTATGTTTTCCTGACTAGTTTTATTTCATTAATTAAAATGTCTCATCCCTGCATATAATAGGCAAACTTCTAGCACTTCCCTATCCATCTTACCCCTCTATATCCTCCATTCCTGTATACTATACACGTGACAGAAGAAGCAAGTTTTCTATCAAAGCAAGATAACATGCTTGGATATCATGTACAATTGATGACTAGAGGAAAGTGAGATAATTTTTGTGATGTTCAATTCCACATTTGCAAGGGTAGCTCAAATAAAGAAATGCAGACATCTTAGAATATTGAAGCAGGAATAAGAAATTATGTCAACAAAGGAAACATCTAGAATATAATCATTTCTATATTAATAATCCATATCCGATGCATTATCTACTACTAAAAATATGGCCAGCTAAAACAGGCATTCAAGAAAAGTATAACGACACAGTGTGATACATTTGAAGGGCCCTTCAGACGTGTCCCAGATAAATAAAAGAAAAGGACCAGTGATATTTACTTGTTATTTTCCCTT
>JAOVYX010021807.1:0-15320 GCA_035668315.1 Drosera spatulata
TTTTGACATGCTAACCATATTTGGAAAGGCGAAGCTACCTGAGCTTTAAACGGCTTCACTAGCGATTTTGCCAAATCAGGGTGGTACGATTGATTTATTTTTGTTGCTAACTACATTTTTATATGGAGGATAAGGATGTAGCATAGCGTTTTTCACTGCCTGGACCTAACACCAGAATTATCGTCAAGTAGTTTGGGCAATGATTGCTTACCCGCTTACAGACAATTTGTTGGCTCAAGTGATTGTTGGGTCATTGGAGGATGGTGTTCCCAAGTGTATTCATGAAGTGCTCAATAAGTGTTGAGACTATCCGTTTGATATATGGGAATTGTAAATCCTTCGGGCATAGTGTACATAATTCATATCGATGCCAGTCGGTGGTGAAAAAAATGCTTCTTAGCCTTGATGATTTTTTATAACTGCAATTGATGTGCCCAAAGCCTAAATAAAAACAACCAAGATTGAGGATTATTCCCCGTTCCTAGCAAATATCAAGTTCGGGTCAAGTGGTGAGCGTTGTGTGTTAGATAGAGAACAACAAACCCCATTAAAAAATTATGTCTGATCTTTAAGAATAGATGAGATGGGAGACAATATTGACATGATGTTGCACTCATGCGCAGAATGAGAGTTCAAGAGAACACCAAAGCAAAGAAGATTAAACCGAATGTAACATATCACTTACCCTGACTAGCTGGTGTACACCAGCCAAGCAAGAGCCAAATGCAGCAGATCCAGGGTAAAGGCCTCTCTCAGCTCCTATAATTGAAGTCAAAAGTATAATAGATCCTCCAGTTCCATAATCCCGCATTTTTCTGCCAATAGCCTTCACAAGGAACCAAACGGCCATGAAATTTATTTTCAGGATTTTTTTGAACTCAGCTTCAGCCAAAACCAAAGGATCTTGCATCTTCCCTGCTTCACACCATTGGAAATTTAAGTGTAAGCATACTTGCACAATTCCATGAGATAGTACCTAAGTTTCAGTAGGCTACTTGACAAATATTATTATGAAATCAAATCGTCATAAATGACTTTCAAGAAATTTTCACGTGTTCAATTTCAGAGTTTCTGTAACTTCAGTTTTTTACAGGCTTAATAAATTATCATCAGCTATGGTCATCACAATAGTCAGTAGGTATCACACGTCAAAGCTAGCTTACCATTAATCATGGTTTATGACATCTTAAACAAAAATATGCATTAATTAAACACAAGAATACAAACCGGTATTTAAACAATACCTTGGAACCCAACAAACATTCTATATCTATACATATATCACCGTAAAAGAGCATCTATCTCAGACATGATTTATACTGACAAATTTAAATATCCTGTTGCACAAGACAAAAGCTAAGATGCAAGGGCTACCAAGTATAGGATGCTGATAGATATTTTTTTCTATGCAAAAGGTGGCGTGAAATAGATAACCGAGAGAAAATAGCAAAGAAATTCTAGCTTTGCTACATTACATCCATTGCAATTGATAAGGGTGGAAGCACTCACACTTTCTTAGGTTAATTTCCCTTGTTTTGAGTTGTCTTAGTCTGTATTTTTCGTAGAGCCAGTTCTATCAAAAGTCCGAACTGATCATAATAGGTCCATTATATTATTTGTATCTTAACACTCCCTCTCACGCAGAAACTCCCTTAGACTTTGCGTGGACAATACATTGGCCCAACCAAGTGCCACACAACACCACAAACACAAACACAACAACAACATGGAGTTGCAGAATTTCTAACTCGTGATCTCATTGTTACCTCTAATACCATGTCGTTGAACCAATTCTATCAAAAATCCGAACTGATATCAATAGATCCATTATATTGTTTGTATCTCAATAATATATATGTTCTTTTGTCTCATATTTTGGTGTTTAGGCCAGATACTATTGTTCCTTGTGTTCTTTAAGCATTGTACTCAGTGGAAGATTCCTTTGTTAGATTTAATTGTTTTCAATTGAAGTCCTCTTGCATAAAAAAAAAGGTCCAAACTAATTCCCTTCATCAAATTTCTACATCCTCTTTCTTCATCTCTTGTCTCCTCTTGTTGCAGTCAAGATTTTTCAAACAGATAACCGTATAATCCGTATCGGAATCGATTTTTTCAAAACCGATACGATTCACCTTTTTGTTACTTAAATAATTCAAGCATCATATAAAACACACAATTATTGAAATAGAAGTTCGAATTCACTCAATACATAAAACAACATGTAAAATCTAAATAAATGCAGAATATTGAGCGGCTTTATAATCAAATCAAGTAACTCATGAGCCGAAATGTCATCTTTCACAAAACCTCATGTGCCAAAAAACAAATACCCATGAGCAGAAATCTCATCTTTCACCAAATCAAATCAATAACTAAACAATAATACAAACAAATCCAAAAGGGCATGCATCATCTAACTCGGCAATTCTCTCTCATCGGTGCCCAATTGCAAAAAAGAAGCTAACATCGGGAATTTGGAAATCGTATCTTGGAGGCCAAGCAATGTCAAGGTGGTTGGCAACCTAGGCCCCTGGCAGCGATGGTGGTGTGGGTGTTCGGCTTTGGGGATGGTTTTTATAAAGGAGATGGTGTTCAGGGGAAAAGGGAGAGAAATGAGTGGTTAAGTGAGAGTTAGGGGAACCGACGATTCACCCGATTCATCGGGATTGAACCAGTCCGATTCACCCGATTATCCCAATTATCCTGGTTCACCTCGATTTCAAACTGTTCAGAGGGAATCCACGATTCAGGCATAGAACCAAAACCGATTTGACCAAAATCACAATGGTTCAACCGATTCGACCCCCGAACTGCCCAGTTCGAAAAACCATGGTTGCAATTATTATCTTTTGAGAAATTGAGATTGATTTTGATAAAGATCCATAATGGCTTTCTACCATCAATTCGAATTTTTAACAGATTTTTTTATTGAAATAATATCAGAACAGATCATGACATGAGGTCACAAGTTTGATCCCTATCTTCCTCAGTTATTGTCTCTAATTATATGATTTCTTATATGGACTTGTTTGACAATTGATATACAGTGGATGAAGAGTGTGAAAACAATCCACCAATGGAAATGACAGATTTCAAATCCACCCAAAGTACCAAGTTTTTCTAATCTAATTCCTTGCGTTTATCTCGGATTTAATTTGCCTTGTCTCGTTTTATGTTACTTTTGTGTCTGTGGCCTTGGTATTGTTGTTTCTCATGTTTTTGATGTAGGACGATGAGTATTTGAAGTGTTTGGAGTGTTGGAATGTGTGCCGAGTGTCCTGATTGTTTTGGAGCTAGAAAATTTATGACTTAGTGTAAAGCAATGTTTCACGGGCCTGACATGTGGGTATCACGACCGTGATCAAGGGAAAAACAAAAGAGGAAGATTTTATGAAGCTTCACGGGCCGTGACAAACATGTCACGGGCCGTGATAGAGGAGGTTGTAGATGAGGATGCCAGATTTTCTTTGTCAGGGGCCGTGAAAAGAGTGTCACAGGCCCAGTCAGCTTACAAACTCATCGATTTGCTAAGTACAAGGCCAGCCACGGGCTGTGAAGGGGTTTGTCATGGGGTTTGTCATGGGCCGTGACGTATTATCCCATGATGAGAGTTAATTAGATTTTCATATCTTTTGTTAGATTATTATTTAGGCTTGTAAATACACTTGTATATTTTGATATTTTAGAGATATAGGCTTAGTTTTTCATTAGAAATTTGTACCGAATTCTCTAGTTATGGTTTGGAGCGTTTATTGTCGATTTTCATTTGTTGTTGGAGATTACTTTGAAACTCGGACCTTTTTCATCCGACAATAGAGAGAGGACTTTCTATTACTCATTTCTCTTCTTGACATGTGTTCGTTTTTATTATTGTTTGTGATTATATCCATGCTTAGTGAGTAGATCTATTTTAGTGAGGCCATGTAACAGACTCCAGGATAAAAGGGAATTTAGGATACTTCCTTCGTCCTATTCAAATTGCAACACTAGTCTATGTCAACAATAAAGTAATTCATGCTACGAATCGTTCGTAGAACGATCAAACATCGTTTTACACAAAATTATCGTGAAACACTAATGATAGTTTAAGTTATGTACTACAATCATGGGTTAATGACATATTTTTTTACGTCTTTAGAACGAATAACGAAAATCCTCAAAATACGTGTTGAATAGTGCAGTGCTGATGCAGCGCTGCAATTTGAATGGGACGGAGGGAGTAGATCGTTGTGCTTAATTTGTGATTGTGAAGTTGGATATCTTCGTGAATGTGTAAAAATCTGATTTTGATGTATGATTCTTGTTTAGGTTGGTCACCTAGATTTGTTTCATGTGTTAAAGATGCTAACTTGATTGATTCTCTTTTCAATTAAGTATTAGCAGCAACTAACAAATTGAAGTTAAGCTCTCTTTTGCTCTTGGTTTGTAAGTCATTTACATAGTTTAGATGAAATATGGTTAAAGCTTTCTTGTTATATGTAATCCACCCAAAAAAAAAAAAAAACTAAACCTTTTCATGCTTGATCCAACTCGTCATTAGTTTAATCTATGCTCTTATGGCTAGACTAAGTTATAAATTGGAGTTGATTCTAAATGCTCTCATGGGAATTAACTAGAATACATAAGGTAATGAACTCTTTCACGTTTCCTATTCAACGCACCAATTGCTTGATCAATGATTAATCCCGTATAAATCTCATGTGATAATACACGTGTCCTTGCTAGTTTAATCTGTATAGTTTCACAACAAATCAGCAGTGTCTTCATTTTCATTAGATAATTTTGGATAATTTAGAATAATTCTCTCTTTAGTTTAGTTTAGATTAACTTTCATAATTGTCTTATTAACCACCCAATTCATATAGTTACAATAACAGTAGGAATAATTACATTTGAATACGTTACATAGTCGATCCTCGTTTCGTGGGAACAAACATTGCCCATCCTATATACTCCCTCTGTCCCATTCAAATTGCAACTGTTTGACCCGACACGATAATTTATGTGCGTGTTGAATTAATTAGGAATGATAACTTTGCCCACTATGTGTGTGAGACAAAGGAGTGAGGAAAAAAAGAAAAAGAAATAATGATGGGTGAGTTGATGTAACATAAAATAGAGATATTTTGGTATTTGTGTGTAAAAAAAGTTATTAAAATAAAAATGTTGTAATTTGAATGAGATATCCCAAAAAAAAAAAGTGTTTGTAATTTGAATGGGACAAAGGAAATACTTATTTTACACAGGGATTGAACAAGATATTAATTTGACGCACTTAACGACAAGCATCAATGGGCCAGTGTGTTTGTTATCTACACTTCCAACCCAATGGGCTTTCATGTGAAGGGGAGTGCTAAGATCCATAATAGGCCTTCTATCGTCGATTTGGAATTTAGTAGAATTGTGTACTACCTCGAAGGTTTAGCTTAAAGGGTTTGATATGACTACCCATGTCAACAAGATAGACCTTTCTTTTAGGGAGCTCATCACTTTAAAACTCCGACGTTAAGTAGGCTTGACGTGGAGTAATATTGAGATGAGTGACCGTCCTGAGAAGTTTTCACAGAGTAATCCATAGGTGGGTGATCATCCTGAAAAGTTTCTCAGGATGTGTGAGTAAGACCAAAACATACTAAAAGGACATGTGTTGGTATGTAGGCCAGTTGTAAGCCTAAAAAGCAATTTGTGATAACAATTTGGTAGCAAGGATTGACCGGAACATTACAGATGGTACTAGAGAAACCATGCAACTGTGTGCTCAGACTGTGGACACTGGATCCGAGTTAACAGCCTAATGAAGGAAGGTTCTGGGACTGTGTGTGATAATTGATATCGCAACGAGGCCATTGCATTCTTTAAGTGGGTTGTATGTATTTATATAATACCCCAAAGGTTTGGCTTAAAGGGTTTGCTAAGACTCTCCATGCCAACAAGATACACCTTTTTTTTTCGGGAGATCATCGCTTTAGAACTCCAACGTTAAGCGTACTAGACAAATTGGTTCCTCTACAAGTTGAATTAGTGATTCAATTATGGGATTCTGATTCAAGTGATCTAATCAGATAAAACTTTGATTTGTTATTATTCTAATACTCCCTTAATCCCAAATGAATTGAGACATAGCACTATTCATCACTCTTCAACATGCATTTTGAGGAATTCTATTTTCCTACTAAAATGCAATTCTATTTACTTAAATTAAGCTACAAATTATCTCTCAGCATATGACCCAAGCACCTAGTAGATCATTTGTGAAAAACGAACGTTTGTTTGTCTCCACAAATGTCAAATGTTGACCATCACTATTCATTTCGGAGAGGGAGTACAACATAAAGCAAACATATCAATGAAAGCATTGAGTTAAGGTTACGACTTCCCAAAAACAAACCATGGCAACAATTTAGTTTAGGAAACGCATTACAGAAGTTTGACCAATATCAATCATCAAGGAAAATGAACAATCGATGATTGCATACTAAGGAAAGATGTTAACCTTCATAACTGTAACAATTGACAAAAGCATCGATCTTCCCCAACATGCTAGAGGCCTTGTCGATGGCAGCAGCAAAAACATCTTCCCTATCCTCTTCCATATCCAAGCCAATCACTTCAACAGGATCAGCACCTCTAACAGACCTAGCTATGTCACCCGCTACAATCTTCAAGCAATGCTCGTCTCCAATTAGAACCAGCCTGTTTAATCAATCAGTGAATCAAACAAGATCAATGTAATCTCTATCAGAAAAATCAAACATCAAATCAATTGTGGACACAAAAGATAAGGCAATAAAGGGACACCTGCAGCCTTGTTTAGCTAGACGGAAGGCGAGATTGAGGGATAAGTCGCTTCCATCGACGGTGACGACAACCTTCTTACTCTCGTTCTCCCCAGATTTCTCCATCTTTCGAATGGAACGAAAACCACAATCGAGGTAGGAGCAAGGTCGAGGTGCTCAGAAAGCGGAGAAGGAGAGGTTTAGGGAGGTGAGTTTGGAGTAGACATCACACATCGGTGGCCTAAAGTATTGGTGATCGGATTGAATTTGGCACCATCCGGAGAGCGACGCCTACTGGTTATACCGGATGCGTTGACCAAAAGGTCGAGTGTATGGTCAGCACGATTCTATGGTCGGTAGGAGCTCCTCGTGTTTCTCATTGACAATCGCTCTGACGAGTAAAATCATTCACACCAAATATTATATTTATAAAAATTTATAAAAATATAAAAATAAAATATATTGATGAAAATAATAATAATATGATATTAAACAAGTGTGTTATAATGTGTATGAAAATTATAAAATAATAAATAATACATGTTTAAATATATAATAATATTATAATATATTGTATTTTTTATAAATAAAATAGGATGTTATCTAGTGTAAATAATAGTAAAAAAATGACTAAAAATTTTAGAGTAACTGATATGAATGCTCTAACAAAAACGGAAAGGAGAGTTAACATTTATATCTCTAGGAAAAAATTGATTTGTACCTGACATACGTGTGTTCACTTAAAATTCAATGGATGAGAATAAACATAAAAATAAATGATTGAGATTATAACATGAGTAATTTAATGTGAGCCTTTTTTTTATTTTATTTTAATCTCAATCATAAAATTTTAATTAAACACACATGTGTCTTGACACATATCCTCCAAACACATATATCTATATACCTATATATATGATATAAATTCTAAAATCCATTACATTGTATGTCATTCCATGATGTATCATTTTATATCAATATATGTCTATATCAATCAATTTAATTGTCATTAAGGAGTTCAATGGTAATTTCATTTTCACTATATCTAATGATCAACATCAATAACTATGGAAAAAATATTTTTCATGTTTTTTCTTTTATAGTTCACAAATATTAGTATTAAACCTGTCATATATGTCATGACAAAAGAATATATGTATATATATTTGGGGTTATCTTTTGTACTGTTAAAAATAACCAAGAAGGTGCTACAAGAGTCAAAAATACCATTTTGAGTTATGATATTTGTCTGTTTTTTTCTTTTATAATTATTCACCAAACAAAATGATTAAGGAAAAACGTTGAAGGAAATGAAAATTATCACTTTTGTTACAATTTATATTAAAAAGACAAAATTTCATCAAATAACATTCATAAGCATGCAGGGATTTGCTTAGATAGTATATTGCGTTTTCTTTCTCTCCCGTGTCGTCGTGTTGGGCTAACACTGCTCCAAGGGCAACGTTAGTACCTGAATGCACACTTTTTTACTTTCTTTACTAGTCACTTTTACATCATTTCTTATATACCTAACAAGGTAAGAAGCCATTACTTTACACAGCAATCTTTTATAACGACTTTGCATAAAAATTTCTTGCCTTGGATATCATTTTTTTTTTTTTTTTGTTAAGTTGATTTACTAAGTATCACAAATACAATCCATATCATTCTTATCATAAAATGATTTTTTTGGATTTTATAGCACTGTGTTGGCTACCTTTTGCAGCATAAAAGATGTTCTCTATATATTTTTATAGTTATTATTATTTATTACGAGAAAATAATACGATTGAAAATGTATTATTACAACAAGACAAGAATTCTACAAAAAAAAAAAGGCCAAAAATTTTTATATCACTCACTATAATGACTTGATCTGATTCATGAAATGATACGATTAAAATGATAACTATCATCATTTCAGTAAAGAAGAAAAAACGAAGCCAAATCAAGGATTAAAAAAAAGAAGAAGAAGAAATTTATGGATCTCATGGGATGCTATTTGAATATATATAATGATAATTTCATACATATTAATATATCGTAGAAGACATGCACTGTTTGGAGAGCGACAGCAACTGATTATACCGAACACAAAGACCAAATGGTGGAGAATATGATCACCACGAATCTATGGTTGGTAGGAGCTCCTTGTGTTTCACATTCACACTCGTTCTTGTGAGTCACGAGAAATGAAAAAAGAGTGACATTAAGGCCGTGTTGGGCACTCTCTTCGATCAAATTTAATTATAAAAGTCTGATTATGTATATTTATTGATGCAAAGTTTGATTTGCATCGTGGGATAATCAAACATCATTTTTTAAAAAATTATCCTGAAACATTAAAGATAATTTAAGTTATATACTTCAATCTGACGTCAATGGCTTTATTTTCTTGCATTATTAAGACGAAAAATAAAACTCCTCAAAATACGTGCTAAATAATAAAAAAAGAGCCACGTTATAATTAAATTGGGACGAAGGGAGTAGCATCACTTTTATTTTTGATTTTCTGTTTTTGTTTTAGTGGCTAATGAAACAGAAATATTTGTTTCTGATATTTATTTTTGAAATGGAAGCAAAAGCCAAGAAAAACATAAAAAATGATTTCACTTTTTGTTTCTTATTTCATTTGAGTACAATATTCAATATCCTCTGTACAAAAAATCATTTTACTTTATAAAGTATTTTCGATTTTCGTTACCGATTTTCTATTATTATTTCTGATTTGATTTTGATAATTTTGAACAGTAATACCATGCAACCCCTAAGAAATTGTAGTAGCACAAATACTTCCCCTTTCAATTACGGGGCGATGGTATTGTTGTGCTAAATAATGAGATCTAAAATCAATAATAAAATTATAAAGGTAGATTTCAAAATCAAAATCAACAAATCAAATAAAATTATTATCAGAGAAAAAATGGTTATAGTATTTTTGTTTGTTTATTTGTTTGTTTGTTTGTTTGTTTGTTTGTTTGTTTCTTTTTTATTTTTTTGAATTTAAGAGTTGTAGTTATTGGTGGTGCTTCTCTCTTTCTCTCTCTCTTTAATTAAGGATATCGAAAAATAATCTCTCTATTGTTTATACTAGAGAAAATATTACATACATCTCGTCTTTCTCAGACCCTATATATTATGGAAAATTTGGGTTAGATGCTGTTATTTTGAAGAATCAAAAAATGATGCCCACTATTTATGGTTTTCTATTTCTGTTTTTGATTTATTTTTTTTGTTTATTAATCAGACATATCAAAGTCTTTAGATTCGTTAATGAGAGAATCTAAAATAGAAGTTCATAAACCGAAGCCAAGATGGTGATGTTTCACACTCCTTTGGTTTTAATATTATTTATATTTCCTCCGTCCCGTAAAAAAGTATAATTCTTGTTTAATTTGAATGTTCCATAAAAATTAAAATACTTTCATATTAATTTTTTTTTATATAAGACTATCAAAACACGTATACTTTTTGTTTTATATCACTTAACTCATCCATTGCTTTTTCTCCTTTTTCTTTTCACCCCTCTCTCTCACAAAACTATGAAGACAGTGAGGTAACTTGTAACATAGTCAACACAATTTTTAAAATGCGGTCTAATTCAATGGGTTGCATTTTTCGCGAGAGATAGATAGAGCATTTTTAATTTGTACATATTTCTTTCTTTTAATCCTTGGTAAGTTTTTCACTTCAAAAGTACAAAAATCATCCATTCCAATTGTATACTACATTCACTAACACATCCCGTAACCAATACACTAAATCTCCTCATCTCTATCAAATATAAAGGCATTTAGGTAAACATAACTACAAAAAATCAACATCAACATAAATAAGCGATCCAAACCAAATCGTCACAATTGATTTTACTAAAAACAAAGTAGGTGGAATGAATTAATTATGAATATTCTTGATTATACTTTTGCTCAACCAATCAACCATCCAAAAACTTGTTGGGGTATAAAAAACGTAACTTGAGTAAGTTGTTAGAGTATGCGTATACATTAACTCGGTTCTTATAGATTGTATATATATCCAAGATAGGTAAAGACACTTATGAAATCTTGTCAAACGATGTCTTAATCATCAAGTATGTCCATGGATATTATCACTCACTCGTGTACAATATGTTTGTCGAATTTGGGGGTTATTGATGACACGTGCGTCCTTGAACAACATACCTTGTTTATGGATCATTTTAAACTATTCAAACTTATGCGTTATAGATTTTAAGGAGTGAAATAGTCAAATGATTTCAACTTTGATAAGCGTTTCACATGAATAGATGATCACATCTAGTGGCGAGTTTGTTGAGAAAAGGATGTCGATCATTGTATTTTATGAGTGCCTTTGGTTATTTTAGCTAAAGACACTTTACCCCCCTTTCAAACCCATATATATATACATGCGATAGCTATGATAGTTATAATAGCTAAAGACATTCATGAAACGCAATGATGGACATCGTTTCTCAATAATCTAGTCCTTAAAATATGATCATTTACTCCAATGAAATATAATAACAAAAGTTTGAATCATTCTAATACTTCAATCCTTAAAAGTAGAAACCACTAGAATGAACGTTTAAAATTAATCTATAAAAAGCTATGTCATTCCCTAATGTATGAGTCACCGATGACTCCCAAATTTTATAAACACAATGCATACAAGCGGATGATAATATCAATTAGCATAGTTGATAATGAACGACGTCAATTATCATGTTTTGTAAATGTCTTTAGCCATCTTGCCTAAAGATATTTTAGTCCCTTTTTTTCAATATATATATATAGGGATTAAGGATCCTTCACCTAATTAGCTAAAAAAAATCTTGACTATTAATTGGATCAATTTTTTTTAGTTTAGCCAGTAAAAGATTCAATATGAGTATTCATCTACTTTTTTGAATCAACAAGACTCTTTTTTACCAATTAACTAAGGAGCCTTTGGCCCCTTCAAATGGTTTGTGCTATATGGTGCAGTTAACCTATTGCTGCGACGCAACGTTTGGACAATAAAAAAAATAAAAAAAAAAAGTAGGAGCGCTGCATTTGTTTTCTTTTCTCCAGTCATCAATAATCCAATGTTATCATTTTGTTTCAATAGCGATTTGTTTTATACCCATCCGTCCTTAACCTGGCCACATTTTTTTAACTTTAATTTTGAGAAAATGGAAAAAGGGTTTATGTTTGTGATGTGATTGAGTTTTTTTATGTGATCATTTATGTGAACGTATATAGAGGTTGAGGGTGTTTTTTTTTTTCGTGTAGCTTTAGGTTTTTTGTCAATTTTTTTTTTCATTATAAAACAGAAGTGATTTTGCCCTTTATCTTGATGTAGTTGGTAGTTGTAGGTTGTGATTTTTGAGTCATTGGGCCATCATATTATAGTTTGAAAATGTCCTATCATGTCATGTCAAAGGTATTGAATTTCGCCTCATTAGTTTCCCTTATTGCATATGACTATAAGGTATAGCGATCGATATCACCATACTCTTTATATATGAAAACATGTCCTGTCACGATATCATTAATTTGATCACCATTGTTGGACAAAGCTGTGGGTTTGTTTGAGTCCTTGCACGATATCATTAATTTGATCGCCATTTATCGCGAAATGGTATAGGCTTGCTTGAGTCATTAACCTCCATTAATAACTTTGTTATATATATGGTGTTGGATTTTCATGTGTATATTTTTTTATTCCTTAGTTTTGATGATCACACACTCTATTTTGTACAAGGTGGCTTGATATATTTTATGTGACTGTTGCAAGTTGATGAACATGTACACTCATACATAGGGCATTTCACAAATGGGATTCAAATTCTCTTTATGGAAGAGATTGAAGAATCAAGGTTCAAATGAAGTGTTTACATCATATCGGACATGTGGAAGTATTTAAAGGTGCAATGAGTCTTGATATAAACCCAAATATGTAGTCCAAATATAAATGTATGACAATCCAACATTACTTAAACATTTTAGGATCATCAAATCTAAAAAGGGTTTCAAACGTTTTTAGTGTTCTGGTTTGGTTAGGTACTAAGCCCATGAATAATGCAAGTTTTCAGGAGGTATTTTGATTTATTCGAGTGTGGGTCCAGATCTTAAAATTATGTTTTGTATATTTCCTAATGAGTCAAAGGTTTAAAATATTTTTCTATTTATTTTGACTCATAATACGTGGTTTTCATTATTGTGGAAAGAGGCTAGAGGTTTGTTTCTATTTTTATAGGACTTCCGTTACAAACAAACCGCCCACTAATACGCACGCGCACATAGAACTAATTTCTGGAGGGAATTTGCATGAACTTATACCCACTAACTCACTATATTTAAAGAAAACTTTGTTAATTTGAAATACGAAATAAGCACAAACCGACTACAAGCAAGACGATTTTGGAGATCAAAGTTTACAAGTGTCTATTGATTTTCATCAACTGAGGCTTGAAAAAGGTTTTGAATTCCGTTTTACCATGACCTTTTCAACTGAATTCTAAATCTTTGCGTGCTCCTAGTTATCTTTTAAGTGTTGTGATTATCATAGGGCTAGATTGAGTCTTGTATTCGATTATTGTTTGTAGAGTTATAAATGGAACCAATTCCATGCTGGGATGAGTAGTCAGTTCGAGATAGAATTAGGGGTTTGTTGCACATCTAGAGTTAGTATTCGTAGTCAAATTTATACACGTTTAAATCGCAAGTGTACGATGTCAATCAAGTAATATAATGATGAGTTAAGTATCGTTCCTACGAGGATTTTAGCAACAATTTAATTTAACTAATCCTAAACAACTTTGATTTATTATATTGAAATGATGAAATTTGTGTGGCTAAGTAATCTAAGCTAACAACTAATAAAAAGTGATGGAGTTAGAGAATAAAAATATAGGGCTTTGGACTAAACCAAGATTATTAATATGGATTTTTTATGTTTCTTTCACTCTAATTCATCATCATGTTGACTATCAATTTCAATCTTATATATTTATCATATTTATTTAACTTATTATAATATCTAAATAGGTATGTTAATTTTCTTTCGATCAATTAACACTCCACTATTTTAGTAAATAAGTTCACAAAATTATAAGGATAGTATGCAATTCATAAATATCTGTACCTTATGAAATTTTAGGGAATTCCTAAAGAGAGGCTAAATTTGATACTATTCTCTCGAACTAATATCAAATCCCTAAATCATGCAATTGTTGATCAAGCAATCACGAGCATTACGATTGAATAAAAATTCTCAACATGGATGAGTGAACTAGAATAAAATTCAACAACGATTATCCATACATCAATCAAGGCTTCATCAAAACTTTAGAAAAATAAAAGTAGTTCATTGTGATTCGAAACGAAATCCTAGAAGTAAGAGACGTCATCATTTACTAATCAAATAGAAAAGTAGAGAAGATAAACCTAGTAGATCGATCTCGTATATCCGATCTAGGTCTCGTCGTCCTCCGTCTTTGCCTTTGAGTATGTATTTTCTGTCTCTTTTTTTTACTTTTCTTTGTTGTGCATCTCCTCTCAATTTTTCTATGGTAGCAAGTCTCCTTTTTTAATCTTCCCAATAATAAATATTCATAGAAGATAAATTGGAACAAATCTGACTCTTCAAAATTTTTGAAATTTAAATTTCAAAATCACGGTCTCAATCAACAAATCATATTTTCACATCTCTGTACTATATCGTCAAATTTACTAACAATCTAGACCACGGTTTCATTTTATGAGACCATGATTTCGTCGTTTTTTTTAACTTTTTTTTTTTTTTTGGGTTTCTCTCCAATCTTCTTCTTTATTCAACAACCTAGCAAAAGATAATAAAACAAACATAAATAAACTGAAACACATTTGAAATAAACAAAAATTAAATCAAAATATACTCATCACATGGTATAAATACCACTCAACAGTTACACTTATGGAGCTAGGTTGTAACTTTAGGGTAGGTTCAACTGTGTAGTTTGTTGTCCTAAAGTTAGGATAGTAAACGAGTTGAAACTGTGTGTACTAAGAGAAAATACTGTAAGAGTTTCAAATTCCCTAAGGGGGACTGGATTAGTCTTGTAGTTAACAATTTGTGAACTACAAGGATACGAGTATATATCCTTGTGTCCATTTATTTTTTATTTTCTTAGTTATGTTTAACAATCATTCACAACAACAAGATCGAGATCCAAACTCATTCGAGCAATCAATTGAGTTTAACTCGTAGACTGAAATTGAAAACAGTGTTATTCGATTGTCAATAGTAGTCGAATTGGAAACATAAGCTAGACTCCTGTCTGAGTTACGAATTGACTATCTAGGTTTCAGCATTGGTATCGATCCCAACATTTATTCCGTTGTACTGTTTGCTTGTTTTGTGTTGTTTACGAACAATTTTCAATACTCAATTCACCTCTCCCCCTTTCCCTTCTTGAATATTTCGACTCAAAGAGACTATCATGTGGCTTCTTCCTCCTAGGAATGTATGATAGTGAGTAAAGAAACATATTTGTCTTTGTAAGCTTATTGACGTTGGGGGGGG
>JAOVYX010021808.1:0-15317 GCA_035668315.1 Drosera spatulata
GTTAAACATGTTTATTCATACTTCGTGCAAAACCATTAGTGCTAATTATGAGTGTTTGGAGTTGTTTTGGGATCAAACCGATCATTCTCGATCCAAAAGGTTCTGAGATGATATCCCGACCTCTAAGTCAGATATCCCGACCTCTGAAATGGGTGTCTCGGTGTCTAGAATCAACGTTTCTGCCTTTGAAGTAAGCTTCTCGACCTTTGGAATGAGTATCCTAGATTCTGTCCATCTTGACCTTTCATCGTATTTAAATCTATAACTTATAGTATACAACTCTAAAAATTATTCTGTAAAATTCAACAAAAATTAGACTTTATGATCTTTTTAGTGACATAAATTTTCCATCATAACACCTTACCAATAATATCAGTGAATTAGTTCAAGTTTATATTTCTTTCTCGTTCAGGCAATTTGATTTTACTTCATTAATTAGCTCATAACTCTCTACATACAATTTTAAATAATTATTAGTAAACTGTTCTGGAAACTAGACTTCCATATTTTTTAATTGATATAAGGCTTGTCTTTTAAAACTTCTTACATAATTTTATATAAAGCAACAAATTCATCTTTGTAACCAGTTTTTACACATTAACATATCCGTACGTTTTGATTTATAACTTAAGATTCTGATCTCCGAATCATGATTTATTATATTTTATAGAAACTAAACATATGAGGATTCAATATATATTAATATCATATTTTATTAAAGAGTGTACAGTTTTTCATAAAATCTCTAACCAAGAATATTACTTTCTCTCAATGGTGGTAAAAGTGCCTCGAAGTTTCAATAATTTTTCTAGATTTTCTGGTCTGAATTCAAATATGCATAACTTCCTCGTTTATTAACCAAATTGGGTGATTCTTAATTCATTGGAAACTTCAGGAAGTCTTCTACAACTTTGTTTCAAGACTCATTTGCTCAATCAGGCTCTAAGTAGAGTCAAAATGCGTTCTAATGTCGAATGCCAAAGCTGTCTAGAAACTCGTATGGTTGGTTTGCTAATTTTTCATGTTTTACCCAATCAATTCAATCCCAAATGTTCTAAAACTTCATAAACATAACATTTATTTAGTTCTTGTCATGTTTGTTCATTTTTAGGCTTGTTTGGTACATAAAATCGTAGGTTTCCGGGTCTCACGAGTATGACTCGTCTTTTAACTCATAAACGCATTTCAACAATCCATGGCTGGTTTTGCTTACCGTTTCTTTTGTTATTAGCTACAAATGGACTGTATAAGACTAAGCTATGAGAGTCGCAGCACTTGTTTAAACGGTTTTGAGCCGAGTTAGCTCGGTTTCACTCCTTTGAACGGGACGTACTTGTGCCGTTTTCTTCCTTCTTCCTCTCTTGTTTTCCTTGCTATCCTAGCTGATTTTCCACTTCTTGCCAAGCTGCTCCACAGCCCCGGTTGTTGGTTTGCAAAGAGATATGATAAGGGAAGGAAGGAAAGCATAAGAAGGAGAGGATTTGCATAAAAGTGGGATTTAACTAGTGGAGATCTTTGGTGGAGTTGGTGTGGTGTGTGGTGGCTAGATCAGGGAAGGAGGAGTGGAGATGGTAGGAGAAGTGGTGGGGAGAAAAGGAGGGAAAGGAGTTTAGTGGGTGAATTTAAAACAAAACATCCCCGATTCGTTTAATCACAGGATTAATTAATCTCATATCTCCCACAGCCTTCGCTCAAATTTTACCACCACGCTCGAAAAATCATGTTATTAATTAACATATAATTTTTCTAATTTTTTCGCGACAAAAGTTATCCCAACTTCGTCACAAGTTTTAATGTTATGAACGTAACGTTTCAAAACTTTGAAACGAGATTCGTTTCTTACTTTTAATTCATTATAAAAGTGAAAACGCATATTTTTGTTACGTTTATTAATTTTTGAACTATTATTTGACCATAATTTTTATATTTATTTGATCGTAATTTTCTGGGGCTTTACAGATCGAGACCGGGAATGATCGTTTGATATGTGATGTAGGATATTGTGGTTGAAATGGGCTAGAATACGCACCATTTTAACATATATACCTTCTCGAGAAATAAATGAAAACAACTCTTAAATGCTTACATAAAAAGGACACGAGAAGGTATGACTTGGTTTCATTATCTTAGTGATATGAACTAACGAAAAATGAATAAAATAATATATATGTGTCCTTGAGTTGTGAAGGTCGAGTATAGCGTGTCCCTTTTTGGATACGTTGGATCATTGGTCGTTTTCCTTGAAAATGTTATGAAGGTTGAGCATGACGTCCCTTCCTGGATCTGGCGTGATCATTTTTACATCCTTTGAAATTGTCATGAAGAAGGTCGAATTTGGTGTCCTTTCTTAGATCCATTAGGATCATTCATTTTTTGTGGAAATAAGCCTTTGTGGTTGTTAAAATGTTATTCTTTGAGTCATCGTCATGGGCGAGGAATTAGTTAGGGAGCGTTGGGCATCCTCCATCCTCTTAGCATGCATGCAACGGGTTGACGCCGTCGTGGCAGGGCCACGGGTGACTCTCTGTAGGGAGGCCCTTCTCAATAGTGGTATCGCAAACCTCATTGAAAGTACACAAGAGGTGTGATGCATTAATGATGCTACTGCGACACAAAAAATATGCAGGTACGGATTGAATCGAACGGAAACATAATCTCATGGGTAGCCTGACTGACGATTGACGTACTACCGATGTACTCTGAATCTGTCATGTCTTTGGAGTTATCTTTCGAGTCGAGTCATGGACTTGTGGTAATAAAAAAAAAAGGACATAAAAGATATGAAGACTTATAAACGAAAATACTATTTGATATGACGTCCATTTTTTTTCGATAAGTTACGAAAATATTTTACTGGGACTCATCGATTTGCCATAATCGGGGGAGTACCCTGCAAACAAAGCTCATATACTCTAGGTTACTGAATTTTATACTCACGGGTTATGTTTTTTGATTGCAGGAAATCAACAGGCTGATGATAGAGTCCAGCAGAGTGTGGACTGCATGCATATAGCTATCTCACGTTGGTTATCGTATAACTAAACTGGTAGATTTTGACTTACTGAAAGCTTACTGGAAGCTGACCGAAGATAATATATAATGTGACTTGTTATATTTTGGTTGTTAAAAATAGACTATAATTTTGTGAACTAAATGTTACTGTCACAATTATGTAATAAAAATGCTTAGTGGATTTCCTTGTCTTCTATACCGCTAAACCCGTTCGGGTTACTTGGCCTTGTCACGGACTGGAAGTCAGGACATTACAAAATTTCTATGAAATACAGGGCATTACATGTGTTTATCTATATCCCTTGTGATTCCTATAGTCTTTGTCTCCTTTCCTTCGACGGTGCTTATAGTAGTCTGCATCTTGCTCTTGTCTGTGCCTGGGAGATGAAGGGTTGTCATATTTTCCTTTGTGTTGATGGTGATGATGTTCCTTGGATCTCTCTCTTTTCTTTCTATCTTTTCTGTCCTTGTCCCTCCCCCGACTACTTGAATCTTCCCCTTGAGATCTTGAGTGCATTTCCTTTCCCTGAGCTATTGATGTCTCTTAGATATGCTTCATCTTTTTCTCCTTTGTTTGCTTCTCCTTTTCAACAACTTTGGTTGATGCATCCTTCTCCCCCCTTTTTGTTATCATCATGAGGGGGCTGTTGAGCTTTGAAGGCTACATTAAGGGCCTCGACTGCTTGCTTCAAGACTTGCAGTTCGGTGACAGTGTTGGCATGGGCTGCAATGGCTCTATGATTTCATCTTGGACTCTTGTTTCCAAAAGAGTGATGCGTTTGTCATTGTTCTGAATTTACTGTTGGAGTTGATTCTGAGTGGCATGGAGAAAAGCTTGTAGATTACGGACCTTGCCAGTCTGCGAACTCCTAGTCTGTTGAGGCTAGAGGCACTCCTGTTGTACTATGGCAGGTTGATGGCATTACTCTTGTTGATCTGTTTGAGAAGACCTTATCCTATGCCACCCATTAGCTCGTGTAGCTCTGCAAAGAGCTTGTACTTTTTCTCCCTCTCAGCCTCTAGTTCTGAAGCAAGGGGCTGCAGCTTTTCGATGAGATCATGAAAGACATCCTTATTCCACCCATGCATATAATAGATATCTTGCTCGAGTTGCTGGAGCCTGTGTTCTACGGTAGTAAAATCAGAAGTAGAAGATGGGATGCAGGTCTGCCTTTGGATAATCTAGCCACAATTATGGTTTGTGGAGAGGATCTGAGGCACTTAACTTCTTCAAAGGATTCTTTGAGGCTCCATGCAGCCGTTCTTGGAGTCATAGGGACGTTGGAGATAGAAAAGTGCCTATGAAAAACTCACTGAATGAGGGTCTGTAGTTGTTTCAGGCAGTCCAAAGGTGGACATTGGGGTAAATTGGATGTTCAGAGGGGACACCATCTGATCAAATGTTGTTTGATGATGTGGTGCACCTTATGAGATAGGAGTATCACCAAGAAGATGTTCTTTGAGCTCATGAATCGTCATACCTCCTGAAGTGGCTTCATAGGGTAGCTTAGAGGTAGACATGGGCTCCTTGAATAATTATTATCTCTTCTGATGGAATAGGTGCTTGACTATGAACTAAAATTTCATTAGGGGTAGGGATCTCTTCTTTGGCTTTTGATTGCGTGACCTTATCATCTACATGTTAAATATCCTCGTTTGTTGTTGACTGGCCATCCATGTCTATAACTTTCTCATTTTCAACTTCTGCAGACTTTTGAATGGTTTCGTCTGTATCCAAGGTTTCAGTTGGAACACATTGATCGTGTGTAGGAAGCTGAGTTGTAGTTGTCTCAACTTCTACACCTGTTTCCTTAGCTCCTTGGGCTTGATCTATGATCTGCACCCCCTCTTGAATTGCTCTTTCCTTGGCAATCTCATCAATGATTGCATCTTCATCGTCTGCAGGTGCTCTTGTATTGTCATCCTCATTGTTGTCATCATCTAGAGATGGTAATCGACCTACTGTGAGTCTTGAGAGGTAATTGTAGATCTCCAAGGTGGCCATTCTCATGTGCTTATCAACCAGCCTCTTAAGTTCAGCTTTAACTTCTTTGGTGTGGACAAATTCCACTGTCTGTAGCTGTGCTTGACAATGCCTCACCACCTTGTCAACGGAGTGCTTCACCTCCAGAAGGCCGTTAAAGAGAATATAGGCCACTTCGGACCTTTTCTTCTTGGCAATCTTTTTCCTTTAAATTTGAGTAGGCTGTTAAAGATCAGTCTTATGTTGCTTCTATGTAGGTTGATCCTGTATCTTATAGTTTGACCAGATGGGATGAGTTTTGGCCTTTTGAAAGCTGAACTGCCTTTTATTTTGAGTGAAGGTTTGTTTTCCTTTCTTGAACTGGTTCAGCATGAACTCGCTTTCAGTATATCCTAGTAATTGTCTGGTTCTAGCCATGTGTCAGGTTACCCTTGTTTGAAGTGATAAGACTATCTACATGGCCGCGCCTCAATTTCTGCTTTATCTATTGTTTTCGTAGTTGCAGGGCCTCCCTTTGTTGATGTTGTTGTTGTTTTCCAAATCTTTATTGCTGTAGAAGGTTGCTCTATTTGCAGACATGCAAGTCCTAAGCCTGCAGTATAGACAAGGACAATTGAAGTAGTCGCTGCTGTTGTCTATGCTACAGGAGCAGTGGTCTGCCCTCCTATTTTGATTGATGTTGAGGCTATTATTGTAGCTGTCTTTGTAGCTTATGCAGCCTATGCTTCCTGTGTTACCTTTGCTTTCTGCCTTCTGATCTCAGCTTCAATTTCTTTTTTGGTATGCCCTAAGGCTGTTATTTCTTGTCTGAAGATTGCTTGAGGGCCTTCTCAAATCTCTGCACATGTCTGAGTGATAAGAGACATTAAGTTCTCATCTTGGCCATCTTTGAGAACCTCCACTGCAAAATTTAAGTCATGAAGAATAGCAGTTTCAATGTCCTTGGGGGGTTTACCCTTAGACTTCTGCCCCTTCTCCACAATTACTATAAGAATTGGTGGTGCAGTTGAAGGAAGTGGAGAGATTATGACTACTACGACTGGTTTGATAGGCTCTGGCTCTATAGAGAGTTGTTTTCCCTTGTCAGACACAGCTTGTTCTGGTGCATTCATATCCCCTCGGTTGTCTGCATCAGGGCCTTCTGTAGATGAGCCCCTTGTGGATTGTGTAACCTCATTCTTCTATGCTTGTTCAGAGCCTAATTGCCTGGATAGCCTCCTCTAAGGTCGCAGTACCAGCTTCCTCCTTCTTTGCCATGGAGGACGTACTGGGGCAGCTTTCCTTATTGGCTTCTTGGTTTTAGGCTCTACAGCCTTTACTTCAACTAGCTCAGCTACAGGAGTTTTTATTACGGGAGCCTTAATAGTTGTTAGCTTTGCAGGTGGTGCTTTCTTTGAAGAGTTTGCCTTACGCTCTTTGACCTTCCCCGCCACCTCCTTCAGTGGTTGATCAGAGGTAATGAAAGTCGTCAGCAATGTCTTTCCTTTCTTGACGAACCTTGTGGATTGTTTGTTAATCTTTGAGATATTAATCTGCTTTGCTGCAGTCCAGAGCCTCTCTTTCTTGTCCGAAAGTTTCAGTTTTCCTCTGCGAATGATGCTTTGAATTCTTCCAAACAAGAGTTGCCTACCTTTTACTGCCTTGGCCAGCTAGTACATCAACAGTTTAGCCCAATTAGTTTTGGTCTTCATAAGGATGGCTCACATTATCTCTTGTTGATATAAGGTAATCTGGTCTTTATCAAACTCCCTGGACATAATGGACTTCTTGACAACATCTGCAAGAAGTTTGTGAGACTTTGACAACAACTTCTTCATTGTTCTGATGTTTGCCTCCTTGTGTTCTTCAGTAAGCATCGCAAGCCTCCTATCAACTACTGTGGCTTGGAGTATTATTCTTGATCCCTTATTTGGGACTTGAAGGAGATCCTCGAAATCCTTTGGAGTTATTGTGATTCCAATCTTCATGCTGAAAGTGTAAGTGATGGTCTGCAAGTCATCTGTAACTCTTGCGTTCTTGATGAAATCTCTGACCTCGTCTTCATAGATTCTGCTAGTGGTTTCGTAGAGGTATTTCAACCCTGCATCTTGAATAAGCTCAGCAATCTCCTTAACTTCTTCAGATTCGTTTCGCATAGTATCGAAATCGATACGACATTAGTTTGCAGTTCTATCTCCTTTGTATCTTTTCCTTTCTTAAAAGGACTTGGTTGAACATGTGTCCCCTCAAATAAGGAAGATGAGTTTATAGAAGTATGACCATGTTTATAATCGTTTTGATCGAAAAGATTTAAAAGTTCGTGTGAGAGAGATAGAGAATTGAGAAATTAGGGTTTGCAATAGAGTAAGAGAATGAGAGTTAGATTAGAGAGAGAGTGTGTGTTAAAGAGTTTTCAGTCTCAAAACAATTGGGTGTTTATAGAAAAACAAAAGTTATCATTTGTACATTTCAAAAAATATCAATTGTCTTTCTTTTCGTGAAAACAGTAACTATTTTGACCATTACGAAATTCTGAACTTAGAAAATTATAACAATTATTTCTTTCCAAGATTGAAAATACAACAAGGGATTTGAATGGTAGTCCGTATCTCACTATGCAGTAGAGTGCAGTGACACTAACAATAAGATCCAAGTAAGATTGAAATGTAACACTAACAATATTACAGTAACAACCAAGAGAGCCTTTGATGAAATAAGCTGCTACAGTGACAACAAGACATAGATGGAGAGCATTGAATGGTTTCTCTTCTTGAAAACTCAAATGATTATAATGTGTTGAAGTTCATATAGTATATAATAGTATTAACATAATGTCCAGCCCAAGACATTTTATTTTCATAATGTTATCCCTCTGTCCTTCTTCTTTTTCCCCATTTTTTTCCATCAAAGAGTACCTGAGAAGGTAGGCATGGATGGAGTCACATTCCATATCACACAATTCATCCATGTCTCTACAAATTTGTTTCAGCAAATCAAAATTCAAAATTGACAAAAACGAATTGAAAACAGGAAAAATAGACATTGAAAACCAGGAAAGTACATGAGAGCCCTCGCAACCTAAAAAAATCGAATTCACAACGATCCAAGTGAATATCAGGAATTGCGAAATCCGAACATTGAACAACGGGAAATATTGAGATGATGACAAATGCAGAATGCAAGTGAACTTGGATGAATCAACGATCAATGTAACCATAATTTTGATACTTTTTTGTTGATCTATGGTTTTTAGACAAATTTGAAATGTGTTTTCCAACAGTATGAGGAAGATGAGCAAAACGTTGAGTGATAATATGAACGATAACCGAAAAGCGATGAGAGGAGGAAGAGAGGATTGGTCAAGTTAATAAAGAGGGATGAAAGTAACAGAAAAGAATAAATAGATAATTAATTAGATTAATCAATCAATTAATAGATAAATTAAAAAATTAATTAGCAAAACTCCAAATTCTCAAAATACCATTAGATGACATTCCATGAAAAATGCATTTCATGGAATGCATGTAAGATTTATTGATTTAGTATATATATACTCTAAAACAATTTAACACGTCATTCGTGAAGGTGAGTGACCCATAACAGGCACTTAGAGTACTTGCAGCAGTTTCTCTACACCATTCCTTATCCTCAAATATGGGTTTTTTTTTTTCCAGAAAATGACCCATCCAACATATTCACTATCATTATCCCTATTTCATTCCTTATCCCTCACTATATTCTCATTTTTAGAGAATCAAAAATTGATTCCCTACACCAATTTTACCATTATTTCAAACTATAATCAAATCAAAATGATAATAAATACAATTTCAATAAAATTTAAAACTTAGAAATTATTAATTCAATAAAAAATATGGAAATTTTCCCGAAAAATATGAAAAAATAAAAAAAATTCCAAAGTGATACAACCCGAAAAAATTCCTCCACAACACAATTCCAATAACCATCACTGCCACCACTCACCCACATCATCCATCCTCACCATCACCACTCTTCTCCCATGCATCAAGTTATAACTCTTCTCCCATACATCAAGTTACAACTCTTCTCCTTTCTCTTCCATCACTACTGCCACCACCCACCAACATCACCCATCCTCACCATAACCATACCGACAACATCCACTTTTCCGTCGTCGTCAACCATCAATTCCACGGACAGCATCGACTTAGATTTCGTCATCAATGAAAACTTGAATTTCATACTATTTTTTCTTCTCTCTATATCTCAGGTTTCAGTCAAGATCAAAACAATAGTGATTTTATATCAAAGGAATTGAAGGTATTTCATTTCGAAAATACACATGTTTTTTTTTAAATACATCAACGTACTGTTTGACAATACAAAGACACTCTTTTTGAAATTACACAGACGTACTGTGTGAAAAATATAAAAACGCTCAATTTTGAAAAAACATAGACGCTCAATTTGGAATAGCAAAGGCGCACTGTTTGAAACAGTATAGACGTATTATTTCAAACAATACATGCGCACTGTTTGAAACAGTGTGTCTGAAAAAGCTTTGCCTCAAGATTAGATCAAAATCTAATTCCAAAGCAGATCAGATCTCAACTACACGATCCCGAACCAATGAACGACCCAACTATGAATCATCATCTCTCTGAGAAGGAACAAGAGAACGTCTACCAATTTCTAACCGAACTCATTGACGACGTCTTGATCTGGTTAGTCAATCTCATGACCACTGAGAATATCATTCCATCTCCTTCAAACACCGACTACGAAACGGCAACACACACATAAGAGAGAGAGAGAGAGAGAGAGAGTGTGTGTGTGGTGTAAACTTGAAATTGTATGATTTTGGGATTTTTTTTTCTCGGTTTGTATGCGTTGAGAATATTGTTGAGAAATGCATATGTTAGGATAATTTTCTATAAAAATATTATAAAAAAAATAATTTCTTTTTTTTGAATGAAAACATGTTTCATTTATATGTATATATCACAAAAATTATATAAAAGCGTTAATGATATATAATTATCTCTTTATATATATGCAAAATCAATATTTGAAGTATTTATAAATCTGCATGGGGAAGTAGTGTAAAAAATATATTGGATGAATGAATCAGAAAACAAAGGATACTGCTACTTGTAAGGCTCATTTTCATCAATCCAAGACAACAATATTTTTATTTTTTTTCATTTGGACTAAAATGTCCTTCTCTATCTCTCATCTCTTAAATAAAAAAATGAGCTAAAATAGTGTTGTCTTAACTAGATGAAAAACAATCTTGAAAATAATGACTCTCAAAATAAATCCCTATAAAAAAAAATTAAACTGGAAAATGAAACAACGGTAGACACCGCATCGTACTTTATGAAAACCAAACGGTGTCTCATTCATTCAAATCTATCCATTCTTTTTTACCAATAAATAAAATAAAAATGGAAGAAAAATTATCTACTCCATTGTTCCTTCCTTAATTTCATCTGCAACACTAACTCCTTTTCTAGCTAGACATCTAGCTTTATTGTGACCTTTTTTGCTTGCAATATCTACATGTGTTCTGCCTCTTCGTAGTCTCCTTTCTTCCCTTGATGCGTCCACTTTTCTTTGGTCGTGCCTTCATTCGATGCGCAATGGCTGGATCATGGACGATAAGATTGAATATGTCACCTTCATCTTTGATCCCCAAAACGGTATTGTGACTAGAATCATCTTCATGGTGTTTTCCTTGTTCCTCATAGCACTTTCCAACTGCATATCAAGTCATTCTATATACTCTTTGGACCATTCGCAGCAGCTTTCTTATCTTTATCCCTATAATACAGTACTACAGTATCATTCGTTCTGTAAAGAAATCCAGTTTTTTACTCAGTCACTCAACAGATTCCCTATATTGATTTCCTATATAGATTTTCACATTTTCATATATTGAAGTTAATAAATCTCAATTTAACATATTTTATAGTAATATAATAATTTTAAATTTTAATAATTTTTTAGTTTTATTTTATTTCAGCTAAAATAAATCAACTTTTAAATATTTGTACTTTTTTGTATTGTATAAACTATCCTTTATCACAAAAATATTACCTTTGTATTATTTTAATGGTATAAAAAGTTTAGAGAATATAATTTTGGTTCCCCAAATATAGAAAAAAATATAGGATATAGGGAATCATATAGGGATAGGGATAGAGAATCTGTTGCGTAACCTATTTTTTGACAGACTTCCTATATATAGGGATACAGACCCATATAGAGACACTGTTGCGAGTGCTCTTATACACAATCAGAGAAGAACTTTTCATATCTAACAGCTTGTTTGCTTTTGCTGTCAATCCGAACATCATAATTGGACACACTTCATGCATATCATTCTTCTTATTGATTTCAGCTGTCGATGGCATTATAGCATTATTGTTGGTGTATCGAGCATCAATTGTCCACCTTCTCAAGATATACCTTTCTGGTATATCGGGTATCATCTTGAACTTCATGATTGCCAGAATATGCCTGCACAAATCTCTCAACTTCTCAAACATCGCACAAGAACAACTAAATTCTATTCCATTTATGGTGTCATATGCAATTGTCCTCCAATTCTCTTTAGAAGTTCTGTTTTGGCCAAGTATGTATGTAGTGATCGTCCCTTCTGTGATGATTTTCTCCTTCCAATAGCTCAGATACGCTATGAACTCCCGATGAAATATGTTGCACATAATCCTTGTATATAGCTTGGTTGCTTGTCTTTCTATATACAATTGTGTATTACATCTTAGATTTGTATCTATAGTGATGAAATCCTCTTTCTTTTCTGCATCTCGTCAAGTTATGATCGCCTTCTCATATTGTTTGACAAACTCATTTATTGGAGTCATGGTGTTAACATATCCATCAAAGAACGCATTGATGCTTTCGCTTCGTTAACTAGAAGACATCTCGGCTGTGAATCTGTTATTCAAATATGCAGGTACCCAATGATCTCCCTTCTCATAGAGTTTCATCAACGAGTGATTGTTATGCAGCTCACATTTGAGTTTTAAGTCCTCCCATGCTATTTCCGACTATGAGAGACTCTCTGTTTTGTACCACCTCTCAAAGACTTCCTTGAACTTGCTGCCTTCAGTTCTAAGCTGATGAATGCATTCTGTAAGATGACTTTCAATGTGCCATGAGCAATATCGATGCTTTGTGTATGGGAAGATGCACTGTATTGTTTTACAAATTGTCGGATCTTGGTCGGTTATAATCGTCATCGGTGTTTTGTTGCACATACACTGCAACCATTGATCAAATAACCAACTAAATATTTCCTCGGTCTCATCAGCAAGAAATGCACATACAAAAAGGGTAGACTGCTTATGATGATTTACCCCCATAAATAACGCAAATGGCATCGAGAACTTGTTAGTTCTATAGGTGATGTCGAAGTCCAATACATCTCCAAATTCAAGATAAGATGTAATGGATCGACCATTTGTTCAAAAGACACTCCGTAGTGTCTAATCCTCATCAATTTGCATTGAAAAGTAGAATTGAGGATCTCTACTCCTCATGCTTTGGAAATGTCTTACTATAGAAATACATTCCTCTCCCATTTTGTTCTTCTTTCCTTATCGTATTTGATTTGTGCACTTCTGAGGAGTTATCTTATCATGCACATCCCCAATTAACACATTGACGACCTTTGAAATCATTGTCGGTCTTATTCCCTCTACATGAAGGCTATCGATGAGTTGCTTCACATCGGCTCGTTTATGGACAGTCTTATGTGAACGAAAATTATGGCCTGATTTTGGTGTAGATAATGGGTGATTATGTGTGTCATTGAAGAAGCTCACCATCCAGAATGTTGAAATCCGATCGAGCGAAATCCATATATTAGCCTTGTAATTCTTCCTCATGTCTCGCTTATGAAATGATGCATCTTCATCTTCACGTTTCTTTTCTTGTTTCTTACAGATGTAGTTTTTCGCTATTATTTCCTTTGTTATCTTTGATCATCTTGTTGAGAATTTTCGGACGTCAAATCCCTTGCTCTTTGCATATGCATTGTGAAAATCATAAGTTTGCTCGCATGATGTGAACTGTAATCCGATATATGGCTGCAATGCTTTTTCTTGTTCCTGATTTTGCTCAATCCAGGTTTCATCTTCACATTGTTGTTGCTGTAGATTGTCACCTTCTTCATAAGCAACTTCTAATCCATCTATTTCTTCATCATTCTGTACATGTCTTTGAATTGATGAATTTGCATCAATCTCCTCAATCAAAGCACCCTCTAAATTATCTACCATGTTGCAAGCATATGCAAAATTTGGAAAATTTCTTTGGAGAATTTTATCGAACAGGTTGTGTGCATGAAAGAGTTATGGTTTGAATGCAAATGAGTTTGTAGGAAGGGTGAGGAAAATTCAGTTGTGGGGTATGGCTATTGGTAGAGAAAAAAAAATATTTGGGAACAAAATAAAATAAAAAAATAATTATGGACATGTTTTGCTTCGAAAATAAAAAATTCCTTACTATTATCAAAAAATAGGCACGGTCGCATCCGTTTAATCAGCAATCTCAAAAATTAATACTAAAACATTGAATCATAGAAATCTATATATATATATATATGTATAAAGTAAATTTAGTCATTTTTTATATCAAAATTTGGTATGCATTTAATGCCTTACATACTTATGATCATAAATTAAATTTATTTATTATATATTGATACTTTATTTTCACTACAATGCAATATTGTAAAGCCCCATAAAAATTGAGATCAAATAAATATAAAAAATATGATCAAATAATAGTTCGTAAATTAATAAACATAATAAAATATGCGTTTCTTCGTTTATAATAAATTAAAAGAGAGAAACGAATCTCATTTCAAAGTTTTAAGACGTAACGTTACGTTCATAACATTAAAACTTGTGACGAAGTTGGGATAACTTTTTATTGCGGAAAAATTTGAAAAATTATATGTTAATTAATAACATGATTTTTCGAGCGTGTTGGTAAAGTTTGAGCCAAGACTGTGTGAGATGTGGGATTAACTGGTCCTGCAATTAAACGGAACGGGATGTTTTTTTTAAAACTGCCCACCAAACCCCTTTCCCTCCTTTTTCTTTCCAGTCACCACCCACTCTCCCGCCTAACCCACTACGGCCACCATAACCACCGCACCAAGGAACACCACCAACGCCATCCAACCAGCAGTAATTCCTGTCCACGGATCACTCACTCTTGACCTTCCTCTCCCTCACTCTCCTCTTCACTTCACTCTCTTCTTTCTCTTGCTCTCTTCACTATCTTTGTTTCCTTTCATTGTTTCCTTGTTTTCTTTGGCTCAAGTAACACGGTAAGGCGGTAGAGAAGGCAAAGACGCAAAGAGGATCATCATTAGAGGAAGGAGAATAGGTCAAGAGAGGAGGACACGAGCCACAAAGTAAGGAAGAGTGGAGTTGGGCTAATCACGTCAAAGGAAAGCAAAACAAGCTCAAATCCATTTCAACAAGAGAGTGAGCCTTATCTTCTCTATTCATAACCTCTAACTGATCATATGTGATCAAAAAACAAGGAAAATAACAAGAAAAATAGGCCACGGACAAAGAAACGTGTTATTTGAATCAAAAGACGAGTTATGCTCGTGAGACCCGGAAACCTAAGATTTTATGTATCAAACAAGTTCAAAACTGAACAAACATGACAAGAACTAAGTGAATGTTATGTTTATGAAGTTTTAGATCATTTGGGATTGAATTGTGTGGGTAAAACGTAAAACAAACCAGCCATACCAGTTTCTTGGATAGCTTTGACGTTCGACATTAGAATGCATTTTTACCCCAGTTAGAGGCTGATTAAGCAAATAAGTATTGGAATAAAGTAGTAGAGAGCTTCTTGAGGTTTCCAATGAATCAAGAATCACTCAATTTGGTTAAGAAGTGAGGAAGTTAGGTGTGTTCGAAATTAGGCCTGAAAATCTGAAAAACCTGTCAATGCACTACCTGAATTCAGTCGCGGCTGTGACAAGAATTGTAGCGGCCGCGACGCCTCTCAGCCAGTCTAGGAAATTACAGTATTTAGACAAGAAACTATAGGAAAATACGCGTTTGATTGTATAAAAGGTCAAGAATACAAAGTTGAATAAAAGTACGTAGAAGTTTACGTATTTGTGCGATATACATAAATACGTGAAAATAACGGAATGTATGTAAGAATACGTAATGATGCAATAGACGTATTTATGGACGTATAATACACATGAATACGTAGAAATGATGAAATATATGAAAGAAGTATGTAGTAACGAACGTATCGTACTTATACTGTGCAGGAACTGAGACGTAAACTGTTT
>JAOVYX010021809.1:0-15317 GCA_035668315.1 Drosera spatulata
GTTAGCCTTGTCATGAACCGGGTTCGTGACGGCATAACGCCACGTGTCCTAGCAGCGGAGTTCGGGGCGTTACAGAAGTTTAGAGACAGTGCACTTAACAACAAATTTAGAGAGCAAATAATCTACTTGTTCGAAGAATGTGCGAAGACTACATCGCAAATGGAGTTCTATCAGAAGCTTGCTAAACTAAAAAAAATGGGTGGTAGCACAGTGGAGACATTTCTTGAGTCTTTCCCTTTTGAGAGTTGGACGAATGCTTTTGGTAGGGGATGTCGGTATGGTGAATTCACGTCAAATACGGCTGAGTCTTTCAATGCATGGATACTAGACATGCGAGATCCGCTCATCACACAAATGGTTGATCGTATTCATTTGAAGCTCATGGAATGGTTCTCCAAGCGTAGAGCAAAGGCAGAAAAATGAAAAGGGGTTATTTGCCACGTTCTGATGTAGAAATTGAATGCTCTTGTGGCTAAGGATCAAATATACGGCGACAAGAGGGGCACTGATTTTGTTTTTGAGGTGTTGTTGGGTCTGTCTACCTCTATTGATATTTAAAAGAAGATGTGTTCATGTTATGCATGGCAGCTTATTGGTTTCCCGTGTATTCATGTAGCCTATGTTATCGGAAAATATTTCATTTCTTAGGATAAGATGGCGGACCGGTATTTTCATGTGGACAACTACCGTATGAGCTATCATTTGCCTCTTAATCCTATCCCTTCTTCTCTGGTTAAGGAACGACGTATGGATACAATGGAGGATGAGGTTGTTCCATCTTCAACTAGCAGGCAGCCCAAAAGACCACGAAAGTGGAGGATCAGATTGAGGCGAGAGGTAGTTAAAAGGATCAGATGCTCACGATGCATGAAGTTCGATAATCACAACAAGAAAACATGCCGAGAAGCATTGCGTTGAGTAATGGTTTTCGAATTAGGCATACTAGTTGAGATTTTGTATTGTTATGTACTACTTGTTAGTGTGGCGTAAGAGCTTACTTCTTACTTTTGTTTTGCTTGGTTTTTCATCAGACATACCACCTATTAATTAGGTGCACTAGTTTTATTTTGACTTGTTGTTTCCCTTTTCACCAGACATATTACTAAACTATTTAGGTGTACTACTTTGAATTTGTAATTGGACGTACTAGTTTGCATTCAGGCGTACTACTTGTTTACTTAACTGCATTTTCGACATTCCCTATAATCTTTGTGCATTCAAAAACATTTACAAGCGAGTCATTTTCAAACAGGAATACACATCTTGAATTGTTAGTTCCATCAGTCAACCAAAATACACATCAATGAGATTCTCCTAATCGTTTTTCTCAGGCATCTTGAATTCATGATGCTGGATGAATGTGTTGACCAGGTGTGCTCTAAACTTTTGGACTTCGACCACAGACATCTTGTCCTTGATGAGCTCTTCTTATTTGAACATTTTTTCTATCAGTTTCATCGCCACAATTCCACAGTCCACCTCGCCTATTGGTTGTTGTGGGCTATCTCGGCCGGTATTATTTCTGTCTTGCCTTGTGAAGGATGGTTCTTCAAATCTTCAACTCCGTACATCCTTACAAATTGCTCCATCATCAAGTCATCAACATATGTTTTCAACGTCGATTTCATATCAAAGTTAGTCCACACCTTTTTAAATGAAATGTGAAACAGAAAGACGAATTTTATACAATATGTGTGGCATCAATGATGTAAGTATCCTCCCTGTGGTTCAATGAATTGTAGCGTGTCCACTTAGTGGCACATGTATCCAGGACCAATGGTGTACAATGCATCGCTTTTTCTCCAGGCCTGTTTCCATTTGAGTTCATCAGAAAGAGATACCATCTTCACTTTAAATTTGCTTGTATGACCTTTTCCACATAGGCGTTAGCTGCCTTCTTCATATATGCCATCTCGTCTTTTTGTGTGATATAAGTCTGCGATTTTTCACAATGGTTATTTTATATTTTAACTTCCAGAAAAAAAAAAGACAACAGTGTATAAATATCATGCCCATGATTCAGAATGGCACACAACAAACTCTTGACTTCCTGGCATTGTTCGACAAAGCACTTGTGCGTATGTGTTTATGAAATGGCACGTTGTTGTTTTCATATTCAAGAGATCAAATATGTCATTATGTGAACCACAAGATGAATAGTCTTCTTCATTACCCCATATGATGTTGCTGCAACGAGAGGGAAAAAAAGTAAAACATTAGAAATTGTTCATCATTGACAGACATACTAATATGTAAATTAGGCATACTACTTGTTAAATTGATTCATTTATTAACTGGGCATACTAGTTTTGAATCAAGTGTACTATTTGTTCATTTTCATAATAGGCGTACTAGTTTATTTTCATAACGGGCGTACTAATTGTGAAAATATATAATCCAACAACAAAAAATAAAATTAAAAAAAAAATGAAAAACATAATATTTAGCCATCAGCTGTAACTTTTCCTTCAGTATCTCATCGACAAACTTGTACACACCAACTGTCTTCTTCGACTTCCTTGTCGGTACTTTTCTCGGCTTAGTGCCCTTTATGATAACCATGTCTTCTTCAAGAGGGTCGAATTGGTCATCCGTCGTCTCTGTCTCCTTCTCCACATTTCTCTTCTTGACCTCCTTTTTCTTCTTGAAATCATTGTCATAGAGGAATTGCGGTCTACGCTTCTTGGATCTTGTTTTTCTCCTGTCTATAATTCTTTTCACCAGAGATGATGGTGATTGATTTTTTGTTGTTTTCTTCTTTGCTTTCTCTTCTCTTTATCCTTCTTTGGTACTTCGCCTGATCAAGCTGGTGGTTATTTTTCTTCATCTTGCTACCTCGGTAGCTTTTTAACCAACAGTGCAATTTCCTTATCCTTATTTTCCATCTCATCTTTCAGCTTAAGATATTCTTCTTTGAGCATGATATTATTTTGATCCAACCAATTGATCAATTTTTTTCTGATGTTTGAGGTCCTTGTCCTTCTCCACAAATTTCTTTTCGAGGAAATCCTTCCTTTCCATGGACATCTAAATCAACTTTTGTTGCATCTCGATGTTTAATCTCAGATGCTTGTTCTCCATCAACAATTCGTTGGTCTTTACTTTTTGATCATCACACTCTTTGTACTGTTAATTTTTTTCCATCTTAAAATGCCCTAGCTTTTTATGTTTTCATCCAGTCTCCTTTAAATTTCCTTGTTTGTTTGTCTCAGCTTTCTCCAGTTGTGCTTTCAGCGAGTCGACCAGTTGTTGAGCTTTTTCATCCAAGCTAGGCAGGGCATCGATTTTGTTAGCAAGCTCTTCATTCAGCTTTTTCATGCTGAATTCCTACTACACAACTTTTTCTTCCATCGTCTTTTCTTTTAGCTCCATTTTCTTCTTCTCCTTTTCTTTCATCTCAGCCTAATGCGCAGCTCTTTCCTCGGCTATTCATCACTCCTCCTTGAATTTTATAATCCTCATTTCTAAGATTTCTTCTTTCGCTTTCAGTCCAATGACATAGACCAGCTCTGTTAAGCCATGTCCTGTAACAAGATCTTCATTCATTCACTATTTGTCCTCTTCAAATGATGGAACATCATCCTTTGTTGATGGACACCTCTGACCATGGCATTCCTCGTCTTCGAGGTTCGGTGTACGGTATTCCAGAATTGGACTGGCTTGTTCAATGCTTTCAGTCTCTTTGTCATGCGCTTCGTCTTTGTCTTCTTCTTCATGCACTTCATTATGCCTTTAGTTTCTTTGTCTTCCGTGTTCTGATCTTCTTCATCATCAGCTTTTTCAGCTTCGCCATTGTTATCTTCTGCTTCGGCGTCGTCATGCATGCCAATTTCATATTCCTCTTTCTCACGCTCTATTGGTTCGATACTACCAGCATTCACCTGTATTAATATATATATATATACAATGATTAAATAGGCGTACTAGCTAATTTTCCCAGGCGTACTACTTGTGTTTTAAACTAGACGTACTACTTTTTTTTAGAAAGGTGTACTACTTTTTTGAATAGGGGCACTAGTTGTGTTTTAAAGTAGGCGCACAAGTTTTTTGGTTAGGCTTGCTAGTTGTGTTTTAAACTAGGTGTACTACTTTTTGTTGCTTTGGTGTGAGAACTAACACAGACTTACTAGTTATGTCACAGACGTACTAGTGCATTGAAATTCATCTTTGTCACATTTTTATAAGACGCACTAGTTGTGTTTTAAAGTAGGCGTACAATTTTTTTTATTTTATTTTTTGGTTAGGCTTGTTAGTTGTGTTTTAAACTAGGCGTACTACTTTTTGTTGCTTTGGTGTGAGAACTAACACAGACGTACTAGTTATGTCACAGACGTACCAGTGCATTGAAATTCATCTTTGTCACATTTTTATAAGACGTACTAGTTAAGATACAGGCGTAATAGTTCTTCAAAATTCAATAAAACGCACTTGTTTATTCTTTATGTTTTTTAATCAAAGGGATCAGATTTGTGTGCTTACACAACCAAAATTCAATAATCAGCTTTCTCAGGTCTCATTTTGTACACCTCGATAGGTCCCACGTTGTACATCTCTGCATCCCTTCTTCTATCTCCTTCTGCTGCTCAATCATATTTGTGTGCTTACACAATCAGAACTACATTCCAATAACAAGATTGTTGGTTTGCAGAGTATAGTCAAGAGGGATTTACATCAAACAAGAGATTTACATACAGTACCCAGTGGGATTTTTAAAAACTTTGCACTATGATCTCCTTCACTAGTACACACCGTTCTCCCTCTCATTCACCCATCCTCTAGATCATCTGTATCACCAACACCCTGGTAACACAGTTAAAACCAATTATAACTTGTACCAATCCCCCATACGTCACCCTAAGTTCATCCCGTTCTACCCGGGGTTAAGCCTTAGCACCTTTAGTTCCTATCCTCCTTGATAGAACTCTTGTACCCTCAGCTTCAATCCCTTGTAGTAACACCTCGTACTTATTTGATCCTTAGTCTCATAAATTATACTCCTTGCAACTTGGCACCCTTGCCTTCAACAAGGCTCGGTCTTCCTCTGGTTCGGTCACCTTGAACCAAGAAAGTCTTCTTGATCAACTCTCCAGTCAATCAACAGCAGCAACTTGTGTTTGTTGTTAAGTGTGAGCTCCAAATCACCAAAGGATTGTCGTCTTAGGCTTATGGATGTTTGTGGAGGTGGATTGAACTTGTATGGATGACAAATTGACTCTTTGTTCTTCGATTATATTATGATGGCAGGGTAATGTATAGAATCGGTGAGTTTGCTTCCTGATGATGATCTCCTTTTTATTGAACTCCAGTAATCACTAAGTTTTGATCTCCATCTTCGTTTGGACAGCAATCTGATCTTTTTTCTATGCTTAGGCTTCCCAAACCTTTTTTTTTTTTAACGCAACGAAACTTTACTTTCATTCCAATGGAGAAAAAGTACTATCAAAAAATAATACTCCATCACAAACCCAAACAAGCCATCTAATCGATACAAGGAATAATGACTTGGTCTTAAGCCTACAAGAAACAGAATGCATTATAAATACTATTAGCCACTACTTCAGGACTGTTGCTATCTTGCTGGAAAACACGTTTATTTCTTTCATTACATAGCATATACACCATGATGGCCAATACTACTCTTCTTTTCAGACTAGATCTCGTCTTACCCTTGGACACGTTCAGCCACCAGCACCACCAAGCTTCAAAGGTAGGACGTTTTCTATATTTCAGCTTTAAGTTCTCCATAACCCACCTGTACACCTCTGAGGAGGAATCACAGTTGAAGAACATATGATTAATATCCTCAACTCTCTTACTGCATAGGCCACATAAGTCAGAATCAATTATCCCCTTATCATAAAGCTATTTTCTGCCTCTCAATTTCTGCAATAGGGCTAACCAAAGGATGAAACAAAGTCGAGGATTAATGCCCTTACTCGAAACCAGCTTACTCCACAACACCTGTGGAGGCTGAGCCATTAACAGGCGATATCCCTCTTTCACCAAGTAACCCTTGCATTTCCACATCAACAAGTTTTCCTCAGAGTCTTTCAATATAAATTCATCTCTAACCTTTAAAAGTGAAGCCCAAACCCATCCTACACCTGCTCTTTTTTTGACATCCCATATTCCAGCATCCTTCATATAATACTCATGCACCCATTTGATCCAAAATCAATCTTGCTTCTGCTCTAATGCCCATAGAATCTTAAATTACATAGCAATATTTCACCATCGAAGCTTCCTCACCCCCATCCCTCCTTGTTTCCTGTCATGGCAAACAATATCCCAGGAGACCAACGCTTTGTGATAATCAAGCGTTGCACCAGACCATAGATAAGCCCTACACCTGGCTTCAACCTTATAAAGTACAGCAACTGGTAGCAAGATGATTTGGGACCAATACATATGCATAGAAAAGCAGCACAAATTTAATCAAGGTTAATCTACCAGCATAACTCAAATACCTGGCAGTCCAAGAAGTAATCCTGATAGTAATTCGATCAACTAAGCCTTCATAAGCTTTGATGCTAAGTTTCTAGGCTGAGAGAGGCACACCAAGATACCTAACTGGTAGTTTTCCTAGCTGTATACCCATATCAAGGCATATCTCCTGCTTCCTTACCATGGAAACCCCTGCTATGAAGATGACGCTCTTCTGAAAATTCACACACAAGCCACTCTCCACAGCATATTCCTCAAGGGTCTTCTTGAACAATGCTAAAGAACTGGAATTAGCTTTTGAGAAAACCATTAAGTCATCTACAAAACTGGGGTTAATGATACCAGAGGTTTACACTTAGATGAACCCTAAACACTCTACCTTCACCCATCAGAAGCAACTTACGAGTGAGGTATTCCATAATGAGAACAAAAAGATAGAGCGAGAGGGGATCTCCTCGCCTAACGCCATACTTAGCATCAAATTTTTTAGACAAAATACCATTCACATTAACTACATTCCCTACATTGGTGACACACTCCATGACCCATGACACAAACCTGTCAGGTATACCCAGCTGCAACCTTAATGCTTGTAGGAAGTCTCATCGAACAGAATCATAAGCCTTTGGTAAGTCCAATTTCATGATACACCTAGGTGAAATGTGTTTCCTTTGTCAACACTACTAAGTATCTTGACTAATGGAGGAAGTAGAGAGAAGACGCTATTATCAAGACAGGAACTCTCTCTATTTACGGATTCAGTCCTAGAATAACCTGAGATTCATCCAAGCATATGTAATTGAAATGCATAACAGTCAACAGTCATCCCCCTATTTCAAGAGTGCTTACTTTAAATCGAAATTAAGAGTAAGACCCCTTAAAACCGACAAAAGGGTTTCATACCCATGAATGAGTTCTTGGCATAGAATCACATTATCACCAATCAATCTCCCCTCCACAAAGACACTTTGCGATTCATGGATTAAAAAAGGTAGACTAACCACAATCGATGACACAACATCTTCGATATATATAATTTTATACATAGTTGAACAGCATGATATTGGCCTATAATCCGCAAGACCAACGGGGTTCTCATTCTTTGCAACTAAATGAATAACTATATCATTGATTTCCCTGAGCATATGATCAGACCAGAAGAAACTAAGCACAGCTCTGGTGACATCTTGACCTATAATACTCCATGCCTTCTAAAAAAAAAAAAATGGGTTGTATATCCATCTCTACCTGGTGCTTTGTCAGTTGTAATATCAGTTAAAGCATCATAAACATCCCTTTCAGTAAAGGACATATCTAACAAATGCAGCTGGTCCCCATCTAGCATATGACCTTTATGAATAACATCAAACCTGAAATTATCCCTCCAAGGAACCCCCTTCCCTAGTAAGTCCTTATAATATTGTATGAATGCTTGCTTAATACCAGGTATATCCATGATCAGAGTCAGAAATACATAGGATTTTCTTCTATCTCTTCTTCGCCTTAATAATATCAAAGAAATGTTTCATGCACCTGACCACAAAGGTGATCCATTCTTCCTTCACCAGCTGTTTGACCATTATATCTTCAATCTTCAATAGTTATTTACACTGACTTATAGCCTTACTCACCTCATCCTTCTTTTCCTCTGAGTATCTCACCTGTAGTTGTCCCTGCAACTCATCAACTAGCCTCTGTGCATCATTAACCTTCTTACTAAGTCCTTTAAAATGTCTTCTATGGAGCTGCCTCAACTCACCTTGCATACGCTTGAGTTTCTGACAGATCTGGAACATCATACTACCTGTATCCCCTCAGACCATCCCTTCTGAACCACATGCTGAAACTCAGAATGTTTAGTCCAAGCATTAAGGAATCTAAATGGGAAACTCATACTACTGTCTTGTAACAGTTGAACAATAGCTGAACTATGGTTAAAATAATCAACGAGGACTTAACAAACTTAGCATAATCAAAAGTTTTGATGGTTGAAGATTGAAGATTGAAGATATGATGGTTCCAATAGCACCAAGTATGGTAGGCTCCAATAGCATAAAGACCCTCAAGTTCACATTCCATGACACAGCTCTTAAAGTCATCACACGGTTCACTTTGTATGCCCTCATGTCCAATCTTCTCCTCCATCTTCAAGAAACAGTTGAAATCTCCCAAGACTAGCCATGGCAGCACACGCTTATGTCGAACTTTAATAAGATTATCTCATAGCTTTGCCCTTTGAATCTTAGTGTTCCAAGCATAGACAAAAGAGATCATGGCTTTAAAATCTTTACCTAACGCAGTCACCTCACAGTGCAGTACTTGATTAGAGCCATCTACACATTTCACATCAAAATAGTCTTTGTCCCAGCAAATCCACAGCCTCCTATTTGTGGCATAATAATAATAATTATTGATAACTCCCCAATTCTTAGAGCAAGAAGAGGAGATCCTACGAAAGTGACAAGCCTTAACTCTAGTCTCTAACACTCCTATTAATTTGATCTTATTCTGGCAAAAAAACTGTCTAAGAGCATTATGTTTCTCAGACTTATTGATGCCTTGTACATTAAAAGCTCCTATCATCCCTTATCAACCAGGTCATCACCAGAAGAAACAAGAATCCAAAATCCATTTGTAGCAAAACATTCGAATTTTGCTAAATATTTATAGCAAAATAGGCTTCCAAAACTTTCCATATCTACAAAACAATCCAAATAGATTTGTAGCAAAATATTTAATGTATATTGTAGTCCATATATAAGATATTCAGAATAATCAACGAGGACTTAACAAACTTAGCATAATCATCAAAATAGGAAGTTTTCATGTTTATGACATATATATATATATATATATATGGAAACTGGGGAAGGCTTGGCCTTGGTCACACCTATCTCAATTCTGATACCAACGGGAAAAGCCCGGGTCTTCGTGTGTTTTCTAACAACCTATACTCAATATCAATTTGTTCAATCCATGTCATCATCATAACATATGAACTCAATAAAGACAAAGTTATAATACATTCAATCATATTATCATTCCTAGTAATTAAAGTGAAATGTTGTTTGCTTATCGATATGACCATCACACATCCGAAAACATCGTCAGGTTGCTTTGAATGTTTGTCCAATGATTTGATCTGATATCGAAAAATGTGCTCCGTCTAGTCATAGCTATGAATTTGTTTTACGTGTTCTACATAGCAGATATATGTCCAACTCAGACTCGTCCTCTTTGTTGGCACAAATAACGTCAAAAGAAGCCATAGCGTCATGAGCATCGTAACTTCCTCAGCATCTTATTCTTCTTTTCCTCTACAAGTAACCTGAAAGGCTTTCAGTATTTTTGCCCTCGTTAGCTCCTTCTCCTCTTTCTTGTTCGAGTTCACTTTCATAGGGAATCTCTTTCTGATGAACTCATTATCGTTTTCTGGTCTAATAACGATGTCGAAATCTCTATTTCCATCTCTGATACCAAAGATGAACTTTTATGTCGGACATTGAAAAAATTTTGAGACCGTTTTTCTTCAAGTGAAATGCTTCAACTTCTAGAAGATTTTTCTTTTTCATATATGTCGTATAAACACGTCGCTTTTCCTGCATTTATCTTCGACCAATTTGCCTTCTGTTGCACTCTCTATCAAGTACCAAAACCGTGTCAACTTGAGCTTTTCCTTCTACAGCTTCGTAAACTGTTTGCCCTTAAAAAATGGAGAACAATGTTGCCAATGAAGAGCGATACTGGGTTTTCGTCATCTTTGCTGAAAAAATAATAATATGAAGAAATAAAGACAAAGTTAGTGTCAGTATTTTCACTAAACGTATTATTTTTTTTCACAAACTTACTACCTAGTTTTGTACAGCATATAGTTTTTTTTTCCACAGATGTACTAGTATTTGCCTAGAATTAATTATGCACAGGCAGCATAATATTTTTTATGCACATAAGTACTATCTTTTTTTTTCTTTTTTTAACAACAAGCATACTAGTTTTAAAAAAATTGAAGGCATACTACTTTTTTTTTTTTTTTAACAACAGACATAGTAGTTTTTTACAATAGGCATACTATCTTTTTTTTTAAAGACTAGACGTACTACTTTTTTACAGGATAATTTTTTGACTAGGTGTACTACATGATCTAATTGATGTCTTTCGACCAGGCGTATTCGTTGTTTCATAGTGTTTGTTTTTTTACAAGACGTATTAGTATTTGAAAATTATAGTTATTTTCTTGTTTGAAATTGACAGGCGTACTAGTTGATGGTTGCATGCATGCATGTTTCCCTAGACATACTAGAATCTCGAAATGAATTTTCGTTTTGACATAATCATCGTCAAATCTTGTTTATTACACCATAACACAGTAATCGATGTTGTTTTAAATCTAAACTAGGTCGAATCAACACGAACAACATACAAACGAAACATCGAAATCGAATTTGAGTTTACATGAACCCTAATCTTTTGAATTGGTGTAGAGACTCAAAATTTGTAGATGTTGTATGCAATTTTCAGCAACGGATTACAATTTGAGCTCAAAATCGTCATCAAATGAGCCTGAACCCTGCAAAATTTGATTAAGAGCCGTCGACTTCATCGTCGCTTATGAGAGAGAAACCATCGTTGCGTGAGAGAGAGTGAAATGAAGGTGTAAAAGTGAGTGGAGGGATAGTTGTGTAATTTTGTTTTTATATGGGACCTTAAGCGAAATAAAATTTTTTAGTGGTATTTTCTTAGAATAAAATCTTATAAGTGGTATTTTTCAGGAATTTTTCAAAAAAAATATTGGTGAAATTTTTATTATTATTTCAACAAATGGCACATTTGTAATTTTGTCGCTAAAATGTTATAATTAGCGGGTTGACTCACGATAGTAGATATTATGAAAATCATATAGTATTTTTGTAAAAATAAAAACTTGAGATGATTTTTTATAATTTCATAAGATTTTAGGTGCTTATATGTAAAAAGCTCTTAAATTTTCACATTCTCAATTGATTCGATAGTTCTATTATGCATTGCACCATCCATTTTTACGATATCCTTAGTTTGATAGACAGTAAATTGAGGTTAAAGTTATAAGTTGATGATTGACCACATTAGATTTCAAGAAGCTTACTTTGAATCAAAGTTCTTAGATCATGTTAATAATGATACGGTGGTCTTGTTTTATATTTACATGTCACAATGACAACACATCTCTAAGATTGGTTGGTAGGTGTGTTACTTAAATAAAATAAAATAAAAAAGGCTCATTTTGTTTCCTTAAATTTCAAAACCAAAAACAATATACATATCGCGTGTATGGTTGCGTTTTAAAGTACTCCAACGGTATTAAAAAAAAAAAAAAAAAAAAAAAAAGGAAAATCCCATTGTTTCCTAATTTGAAATTCAAATCCAACTGTCACATCAAAACCCACCCAACGGTCACAAAGACTCATTCTCATCTCTGTAGACTTGGCGCCGAAGTTTTCCCTCTTTTCTTCTTCATCGATCAACTCAACGAGAATTGATTCAACTCATTCCTCATCCATCTTCATCTCCTCCCGCTGTCATGCTCTTTCTCTCTCAAACAATGGCACGTTCGTCTACTTCGTACTTCAAAATCGACCCACACGCCGATGTGGTCGAGAACGCATTAATGCCTTCCACGACCTTTATTCTCCGATTCTCTTCTCTTCCGTTCATCCGATTCTTCCACTACGGCCAGCAGGACAGAGACCCGATCATGACCCAAATGGTGGAGGTTCCCGTCGAAGGTCTCCGCGATGCTGAACATTTCCCCCTGGCCTGCGACTTCCCGGATGCGGAGGCGCGAATTGCCCTGTCTTCATGGTTACGAAAGAGGAAGGTAACTCCAGATTGTGTCGATCCTCTGATGAATGAACTGCTTGCACGCTGTAGATGTTATGTCAGGGCTGGAGATTATCGGCCGGAGTCATCCCGACTTGTGTCTATGCGGATCGACGTCAAGAAGGTGATTGAATGCTCTGATTTGCGTGGTTTGGCAAGACTTGGTGATGACTTTGAGAGGATAACGGAACGGACAAAGGAGGAGGATTGTTCTATTTGTATGGAGGGTTTCAACCGGCTAAGCCCGGTGGTATTACTCCCATGTCTTCATCTCTTCCATAGAGATTGCCTCGGTCCCTGGCTTGATCAGAACCGCACCTGTCCTCTTTGCCGTCTCGAGTTACGTGTGAAGGTATTCTGATTTTTGACAGCAAAACAGGTGATCAGCAGCACCGTGCTTGCAGTTTTCACGCAAAACAAGTACATTTTGACTTTATAATCCTTTGTACATCACTAATTGCTGTATGTTCTAGCAAAGCAACTTATATCTTGTTTTTGTGTCATGGATTTCGTGTCCTCATTGAGAGAAAAATTTGAGGATAATGGTATTTTGTGAGTGATTCGAAGGGAACTTGTTCTCCTGTCCTGTTCCAGACCGGATTAGTATTGGGAATGATTGATTTATGTCTTAATCCTATAAATGGAAAATATAGATGTGATCTTGTGAGTTTTTCAACGGGTATTTGTTCTCCTGTTCTGGAACGTTGAATACTCTTACTGCACAAAACAGGAGGGAGCGATGCCAGATTAGCATTGCGATGGATCGATTTCACAAGTCTCAATCATCAACATGGAAGAAATAGATGCTTCATTCAAATCTGGTCTTTACCCACCGTAGCAACCAATTTCAAAAGCTTACAAATTTGAACAAGTAATAAGTGTTACAACAATAAAACCGAACAATGTGAGAATTGTATCGAAGCAACCCTCACAGCTTCGTGTGCTCTGGTCAGTGAGTAATCTCAAAATCTATATGAACCAATGCTCGTTCTACATCTGGTAATTGATCTATCTTTTCGTGAAGTTTATCTCCAATGTTGTGAGCCTGCTGAATCAGAAGCATGTTCTCGGGGAGCACTATGTCCACCTCGACGAAGTAATTCGAACCAAATGTAGAAGCTCTCACGATGTCAATGTTATTGATCTCTTCGTGATGATTCCATATCAAATATGTTAGTTTCGCCAAAAATTCAAGCGGTGCTGTCCTCCCAATCAGTGACCCCAGATTCTCGATCACAGTTCTCGCCCATGTACGTACTGATTGTGTAAACTGCTATCTGCATTTACAGGATTCACATATTAGCAACTGCACATAAATGGGAAGAGATCGGAATTGTGAACTAGCTTATTGTAAACTGAAGAAGCATGATTTTCTAATTGCTCCAGATCGCCAAAGTATCGTTTGGGTATCAATTAGACCTAGCGATGGCAAGTGCAGCTAACTTGCTTGTGATCGCCTAGAAAAATGTTCCCTCATTTGGTTGAATGCTGGGACCGTCATGGTTATTGCCGGGGTGACTAGATATATGAACATCAAGAGACCGTTCTAGTATTCATATGTCATGGCCAAGAAGGTTGGGCAAGTAATGGATGGTAAACAACCTGTCTTTCGATCATGCGGTTATAGATTCGATATTAAAACATATATGCAAATTATCGTCGCTAATATCCCTGCAAAGAAGGGATAGGTGGGGACTCTTTTTTAAGTATCAGTTAGACATTTAAGTGTCGATGGTCTCGAGGGTTAGTACTTCAATGTTTTGACAAATCCATACAATGTTGCAACTGAACTTTGATACGAAGGAGTCAGCCAGTTCTTACAATCTACAAATGGTATCATCCTTGATGCTGAAAAGCACAGTGAATAATAAACTTCTAGTAAAAATAAGATAAAGTGGAAGAAATGCATGTCATATGTCAGTTAATGAAGTAAAAATATCGTACGATCCGTCTTTTCTAATTAGGTGGAGTCGTGGATCCCTTCTTTAGATGGTTGACATTCGTGACTCGATCAGCTTGGAATCAATTGGCAAGAGCAAGCAACTTATCAAGTCCTCCACTGCGTCTTGTCTAACCTCTTGTGCCTTTTCTTTTTCATTTGTGCTCACTTTTCTTCCCTTTTTGCTTTGGGGCCAAACAGTAGATCGGGTGTAGGAGGGACTGTAAGATCATGTCCTGTCCCTCTTCAACGGATAAAAAAGGACTCTTCATGCTGCTCCATCCGTTTCTGGCAAAATTTTCGGTAGCAGTCGCATAACAACGATGGGTTGTACTGGCACAACATTCGCTTGTTTGTCAAGCTTTCTTGAAGATAACCGAAGATGAGTGCAGAGAGGAAACTTCAATTTTATCTAGTGTTTGGATTTTGTTTCGCTCGAAAAGGTCGGAAGAGAGCACTCAAGTACATTGCAGATCACAGAAGAACAAGAGATGACAAGAACCGAAGATGCACAATAAAAAGTAAAAACTTATTGAACATCAAAACGATGGATAGTTCTGGTTAAACAAGTCGACAATATCATTTCTTAGATACAACATACAGGAAGCTGTCCACAATGCCAGTGGAAGACAACAGGAAACATGATATGCTGTTGTTTCTCCAAACTTGAGATTCACCACATCACATTATTCGTCGGGTCACCTCTACAGAACTTTGTCTATAAAGTTATCGCTTGGTAGCATTCGTGGCAAAATGTCGTCCCAGAAAATGCGCATAAAGGACCAGCTCAGTGGACAATATGCAATGCCTTTCACCAGATTCTGAGAGTATATGCTGCTAATGGAACTTACAACAGACAACACAGATGCAAGCTTTTCCGATAGGTCGAAGCCTCCACCAACGACACATTGGCCCATGGATCGTGCTACAGTGAAAAGATTAGTCTTCCTGGGATTCAAGAATGGATGCCAACTTGCTCCTTACATCTTCCTTAGCTCGCTCATCGAAAGGCTGCTCCCCGATGTATAAATCCAGGACTGATCGACATAGCACTTTACTCTCAATGCTCCCAACCTCC
>JAOVYX010021810.1:0-15317 GCA_035668315.1 Drosera spatulata
CGGTCTTGTGATACGCTTCAGGCCATCTATGCTTGGAGCGGTTTGTTGTTTACCCTAAATTGCACTATTTGTTGCCAACATCATGAGGATAGATGCGGGATATGTTGCTTGATGGTGGATGGAAGGGTTATGTTTATCTGCTATTGTAGGTCGCGGTTACACCTACGATTGAAGTCGTACTCACAGATCAGAGTTGTGGCACATTTCATTTCGCTAATATCATTTCATTTCGCTAATATCATTTCATTTCGCTGATGTCATTCTCTGAACATCACTTGAGGGATACTATACAGTTATATAACTTGACATGCTAGTCATGGATAAATGATCTACCTACAGCTTTTTCATTGGTGCCATAAATATTTGGTTCATATTTTGTTGTTTGCCTTCCAAACATATTCCTGTCGGAAGTACTTTTAACAGGATTAGCAGATGCCTTTTTCTTTCATTTGTTCTCTTTCATTATTTATTTTTGGGTAAGATAATGAGGTTGGTTCGGGCACATGAGGACTTCATCTATGAATGTTCATCACTACTATCACCTGCCAAAGTATGGCAAATTTTTCACCTTTCCCTGAAGGGGTAGAATCCCCTCAAGGAAGAAGATGAGATTTTCGTTTAGCACTGCAAACTTTTATAGCTACTTGAAGATAATATAAGTTACTGATAAATGCGGGTATCTTCTATGGCTGTGTATCAGGACCTTATTTCTTTTTGATTCTTATTCCATTTGTTTCTGTTTGGTGGCCCTTTTGTATACTCGATTTAGCATTCGTGCAATTGATTTCGAGGAATTTATGTTTTTGCTTCTATCCATGGTTTACATAATCGATCAATTAATCGGTGTATCGGATCGGGTCTTGCCTACACTGACTTTGATTCACATCAATTTTGTGAATATGCACTAAATCGGCCCGAATTGGCCTAAATCGACCTTGAATCGGACTATGTAGGGATGAATCGGTCGATTGATGCCGATTCAAGCGGTTATGCACATTTTTTTAAAATAATTATTAATAAATGTATCTATTTAATGAGTAGGATCCTAATGGGAATCCTAGATATTATGGAGGATATTTTGAGGATTATCGTCAGTTTTAATTTTTTATTATTTAGAAATCATTAATAAATGTATCTAATATTAAATGTTGAATATCTTATGTGTGTTTGTACTTTAAAGTTTGAAGTGTCTAAAGATGTGAAAGTAGCAAATGAAGATTTTTATTATTTTAGTTGATGTTATTTTGCTTAATTTCTTTAGTTTTTGCTCCTCTTTATGTTGATGTTTATCTTATTTATTATTATTTTTCTCCTAAAAATTTATTAAAAATAAGTTTGAATCAAATCGGTGCGAATCGGTCAATTAATCATCCAATTCGGCCCATTCGAATCGGTTTGGGATCTTGCCGATTCCGATTCGGATTCCAATTATGAAAACCTCGCTTCCATCAACGTGTCATTCGAAATCAACGTGTCATTTGAAAGAAGGGATGCATATTAGGAAAATGCTCATCAAAGTTTTATTGGAGTGATTTATTTAGATTTCTGTTCAGGATGACTTAGCGCAGCCCTCGGGTCAATGATTAAGTAGCTACATTGGAACAGAGTGTTGGTTGAAGTGCATTTTTTGGGCGAAATCCGAATATAGGATGCATTTAAATGATTACTTATACGCATGAGCAGTTTTCTATATGTGGAACTTTCTATATACCTGCTTTGATTAGTAGCTTTATTTGCCACTCACCTAACCCCGTGTCACGTACACCATTTAAGTTGTTCTTTGATTTATTTATTTATTTATTTATTTGTTCGCTTCAGGAACTTCCAGAGGGGAGTTGGTACTGCCCTAGTTGCTCGTGTCGGAGCTGTGGGAATCTGGTCAATGAGATAGAAGCCTGCAGCAATCTGGTTGATGAGAAAGAATCCACAAGTTCATCTACTGCGTTCAAGTGTTCACAATGCGAGCACAAGTGTAAATATCTTCTATTTACTGTTGCCCTATTTTACTAAATTGGGAGTACAATAAATTATGTTTGCATGTTATGCAATTGTTGTCAGTGTTTTATTATTTTTTGTGAGGAAAGTATAGGTGTGTTTCGGGTTTATAAGGAGTTTATTTCATGTATGACTCACAACTTAACACGGTTGAGCATTATGTTATGCATACATAAACGTGAGATGCATTGTTTTTCTTATTACAATGCGATAAAAAAGGTTTGTTATCATTGATTTTTAGACTGAATAGGCCCATTTAACGAAAATAATTCACCTTGCATCCATGGAGATATACTCGCTTTGTATACATATCAAAAAGACCGAATGTGTGGAGTAAAATATAAGGCCCCTCATGTCAAAAGATTCACACCTGAAATTCATTGGATATATTAAGTTTAAAGGGATATGATGTTTATATTATGGCAATACATCGAAATTCCTAACAAGGTTTTCTCTCTCCTTTATTCACGTGTCGAGTTATTTTGAGGCCAACTTTTGAACAATTCAGTTTGATGACATGAATCACATGTGATGGTTAGTCCAACCATGTGTATTCGTAAGTCTTTGATACCGGATACTTATGACTAGCGAAAAGGTAAAGTTTATGGAGGTCAAAGTTTATTATTTCTAGGTGTAAGAATAGATAGGCCCATTAACCAAGTACTGAAGTGGCGACCTAAATAAGATCAACTCAGCTATTTATTTCAATTTGTGGCTGTTTTTTTTTTCATCTGTTTTTCGTTCAATGTTTTCAGAATTCTTATATTGATTTAGCACCATTCTCTATTTTATGCATTGTGAACTTTGAATGCTTGGAACTCTTAATCACATGGGGTTGTTTACCTGTGTTTGTCATCTAATAAGTGTTATTCCTTGGTAGACAGATCACGGAGCGTGCCTCGGAGGCAAGGGTTTGACCAGGATAGGCTCTAGCCTTTGGTTCTGTAGTGGAGGTTGTGAAGAGGTAATTGACTTCGAAGTATCCAAGTACTTTCTTGTGGTTTTTTTTTTTTTCTCTCTAAAATCTTTGGATTCTTATTATTATGAGCATTCGTTTCTAGTCTAACCTAACTAAGAACGCCATTGTCGATTTGCCACCCACCAATTGGAACAAAAATTAGTATCTGTTGTTACTATATCTTTCTTTCAGCCACATTTTCCATTGTAGACGCTTTGTCTTTTTCGGTTTTCATAAGAAACAAAGCTTCTCAAGAATGTTACTGAATTTAGATCTACATACCAAAACTGTTTAATTTTGAGTCTTTATTAGACCTACAATATTATTTGGGGTATATGATAGTGTATTAACACTTGTGTATATTCTGAACTAGGTTTTTATGTGTATGACCACTTTGTTGTTATTCCATTTTGAACTCTAACTGGTGATTCTTTTGTCTATATATGGCCGAAAAAAAAGGTCTAAATACTCCCACTGCTTGAGACATTTTACATAATCCCAACCAAAATATAACCATTATATCATATATGCAGGTTTATTCTGGTTTGCATTCTCGCATTGGAATCTCGTACTACCTTGATGATGGCTTTTCCTGGAGCCTCCTGAGGTGTATAGCTGATGACCAGAAAATCCATTCGGCTCAATGGTTTGCTCTGAAGGCAGAATGCAACTCTAAGTTGGCTGTTGCTCTCAGCATCATGGAGGAATGCTTTGTTTCAATGGTGGATCCGAGGACTGGAATTAACATGATACCCCATGCAATCTTCAACTTGGGGTGAGTAGCCTTTCGTTTTTAGATTAAGTTAAGCCTGGTGATAGCTGTCTTAACTTCTCATCGTACTAAATGAAGATCCTATTGGAAGAACAGTCTCCGAAACAATTTTTTTTTTGTCTATTATCGTTATTACTCACTAATTTATTTCATTTCTGAGTTTTTTATATTTAACAAATTTAAAGAAGTTGAATAATCATGTCTTGAATGGGTCAGCTTTAATGATACATTTATTTAAGTTCATGAAAGAATGAAATCTTTTAGCAAGTAATAGATATTTCGGCGATTGAGTTCCTGCTTTTGGAACGAGCATGCTATCATTTCAAGTCCTTGTTCATCTAGTTCATCCCCTTTATAGTTATGATTGTAGGTGCTGAAAGTTGGAACATAATTTCCCATTTCTTCATATTTAGCTGACTTTTATTGTTCAATTGTGTTGCTGTAGGTCATCCTTTTCTCGCTTAAATTACCATGGTTTTTACTCTGTGGTCTTGGAGAAGGATGATGTACTGGTTGCTGTTGCATCTATCAGGTATTGGTTTTAGGGTAACCTGACTTTATTTATTGCTGCGGCCAGGTTGTTCTTAAATGCTCATGTTTCCTTTTTCGTTTGCTCCACTTCTCTCGTGGTTTCTTGTATCCTGTAATGCTCGTCGTGTATGATTAATAACTGTTGACTCAAATTTTTTGTTTGACTACTTTGTTGGTTCAAGGACTTGAGTGTAGGCGGGAGTACCAGGCTACATGTTTCTGTTGATGTACTCTGATTGAGGAGATAATGAGCTAGACCCGATACTTTATGACTTATGCATAGGATGTAATATTTTATTATTATCTTTTGGGATGGAAAAGGAGCAAAAGATTTAATCGGACTGAGGTGATACAAATTTCCACCCACTTGTTAGGGATTAGGAGGATTCATCATCATTCATGTGGCTGACCTCGCCTTGGGATCTCAAGCCTAAATGATGAGGATTATGGTTTTTTTTTTTTTTTTTCTGTCCTTGTCCTTGAGTTCATAGTTCTTGATATGTGGTCTAGGGTGCAAGCAGTTCATACGAGTAGTCATCTATTCCATCGTCAAGTCCAATTCAGTCGCAACTTGCAAGACTCTTTGAGACGCATGATGTACTATAGTTTTCATGGGTTAGACCAAATGTTCGTGTGCACTCCATATTGAGCTGTGATCCATATATCATCCTTCGTTATATCTGCTCCTATGAATGAGATTTGGGTTAGCTTCTTCTCTAATCGGGTTTGGAAAAACTATGTGCACTGTGCTGGGTTGGAACATGTTACATTTTAGGCCCATTCTATGTTTGTTCTAGTTGCATGTCTTGTCAGGTTCATGATTTTCCACGCATTTGCTGCATCATATACTACTAATCTGTCGATTTGAATCTCAATTGACAGGGTCCATGGTACAAAACTTGCAGAAGTTCCTCTGGTAGCAACTTGTAGCAAATACCGTCGTCAGGGAATGTGTCGGCGACTTCTTGGTGCTATCGAGAAGGTATTTAAATTTATGCTTTGTAATGTAATCCACGACTTCCTCTCAATGTGAGTAATTTTGCCTTTTGAGGCGTCCCTCCTGAGTAGACTGAGTTTCATGCCTACTCTTTTCTCTGTGTTGTGCATTGTTTTAGATGCTGATATCCTTCAAAGTGGAGATGCTCGTCATGGCTGCTATCCCTAGTTTGGTCGAGACATGGACGGTTGGTTTTGGTTTTGTACCAATGGAAGAGGACGAGAAAAGAAGCTTGAACAAAACCAGCCTGATGGTGTTTCCAGAAACTGTGATGTTGAAAAAGACTCTCTATGTGAACCAAGATGCCGATTTGTCTCAAAACGCTCCTGATAAACCTGTGAAAAGAGATGAATCTGCGGAAGTTGAAGCTGGGAGAGGGCAGCCCATTATAGAGTCCATAAGAGAAGAAAGTAGGGGTTGCCATGCGGATGATGTTGATGGCGTCTGTAAAATAGAATTGATGGATCGCTTGGTTCAGGAGGAAACAGAAGTTGACATAGGTGCTACCGAAACTGAGGCCAGTTTGTCTGGTCTGGGTTCACTAGGAAACAAGAACGAAGACAATGGAGGAACGGTTCCAGAATCGGAAAATGGCTTCAAGTGCTCCAATATGGAGATTGATTTTGACAAAGAAATTGACGAGGCAAGCAATTGCCAGAATGTGCAACCAGTAGACACGCACCCTATTGAATCTAGTTGTGCTCGAGCTATTCAATCCTGTGATATGGCAGCTCTGCAGATTGCTGGTGATGCATTAGTTAGAGAACCCAACCTGCAACGCGAGATCAATGCCATTAGCATACCAGAATCTGAATTGTTGGGTGATAAAGCTATGTGCTCTTTGTCAGATGAGAATGGAAATCAGGGAGATTATGTCATCCGCATGCATTTACCAAGCAGCGGGGATGGCTCAGTTGCTGAAACATGCACAACTTCAGCAGCCGAGGATGGAGAAGATAGCCGGCCTAATCCTTGCTCAGAGCAATGTGTAGGACAACCCAGTGGACGACGCTCTCTTGATAGCAAGACTTCTACGGCTGCCCTGGATCCCGAGAATGATGAAGAGCTGGCGATTTTGGATGCATTTGCTGCCGTAAAAGCTGTGTTTAACAGTTATGTTGGGCGTCTACCTCTATGATGACAAGATACATCACCCGGACCAGGTTAGAAGATAGGAAACGGTTTTTGTTCCATGTCATGAATCATAGGTCGATTACCGTGCACATATCAATATACATGAGCTTCAAGGCATGAAATTGGCCCAAGGTAAGTAATCGGGTTGAAGCTCGGCAGGAACCAGATAGTGAAGTTGATAGCTCGGACGAAGCCCAGAAGCTGAAAGTCATGGGACCTGCCTGCAGGGCCAAAACTCAGCCTCTTTGTCGTGACGAATCCACTTTCCGAAAAGGGGTGGTGCGCAGCTCGGAATTGTCGCGGAAAGCGGACTTTTTTTTATGACAAAGGTGTGGAAAAGATGGCTTGTATTTTGACTGTAACTTTAGAAACCGCAATCAGTTTCGTCTTCAGTGCTAGATGAAATGTGTTTGTACTAGTCAGTCGAGGTTCCAAGCCCCTTGGTTTCCTTTTCTCTTTCTGTACCTTTGCTTCGGTTTCATGTCATCATACAATCATCACATGGATGCAAAGTAAGTTTCTTCTTTCGTTTTCTTCGTCTCCTGACCCATTAGTATTTTCACAATCCTAATGGTATTTGAGCGACTGGCAGCTTTGATTACTCTGCATTTGGATAGTCGGATACTGAGAGCATTGCGGGAATAATTGGCTTATGAACTTGCAGCTAAGATGAATGGCATGAGTAAGGCAATAGGCAATGCTATCGGTTTTGCAAATTTGCTCTCTCTTGAATGCCGCTGGAAAAGGCAAGTAAAAGTTACCAGTGGATCATTGGCGTCGCCTTATTCCGGTAAAAAGATAGAATGGCGAAAAAGATAGAATGGCAAAAACAAAGGCGCATAATGGAACACTTTTTTGTGCTGTGTATCAATGTCGCGCCTCCTGAACGATTGGTTTCATATAATAAACGTATCTCATGTAGAGTTTCCAAATAAGAATGGTGTGAACATTTCAACGTTGAAATTAGTTTCCAAGTGTTTAAACTAAAAACTGGATTCTTTCAAGATCTGTGGTTCCTCTTTCCACATACACATAGCAACCATCGACGGCAACATCTGAAGCAAAAAACGAAGCATACTACTAGGGCACTGACAACCATAGAGCAACAATTAAGTTTGATTCTAAAACTAGATATCGAACTAGCATAACAAACAGCATAAGAAAGTGATGCTTCAGAACAGCTCTTGGCTTAACCAGCCATAATTTTTCACTTCAGGGACAACATTTTTCGAATAATTTTCGTCAGTATGGATTTTCTCGAGTTGAAATCACTTTTGATCTAGTGCATCACGTATTTAATGATATCTCACATTTATGTGTTTCGACCTCGAATGAAAGGTCGGATTTCTGCCAAGATGAATAGCATTTTGATTATCACAATAAAGTCTATACCTATCTTGTTGTAATCCCAACCCTAACAAGAAGTTCTTCATCCAAAGCATTTCCTTGCTAGATTCAGTGATTGCGATATACTCTGCCTCTATAGTAGACAAAACAACGCACTTCTATAGTTTTGATTGCCATGACAGTGCTCCCCCTGCGAAGATTGTTATATAACCCGAGGTAGGCTTCTGAGAATCTGTGTCTCCGATCATATCTGCATCTGTATAACCTTCCAATATAGGTTTTCCTTGACCGTAGCATAAACATAGCTTAGATGTACCTCTAAGGTATCTTAGAATTCATCCAGTGCTCTTTTCCCGGATTAGAAGGATTCTTCTCACAACTCCAACCACATAGACAATATCTGATTTAGTACATACCAGAGCATACATCAAGCTACCGATGGCTGAAGCATTCGGAATATACTACATCTTCTGCTTCTCTGTCTCACTTGAGGGGCACTGCTTCGTTGTTGATTTGAAATGACCTACAAGTGGAGTGGTAACTGATTTGGACTTATTCATATTGAACCTTTCCAACACGTTCTCAATGTATCATTGCTGTGATAGCCATAGCTTCCTGTTCTTTCTATCACAGGAGATCTGCATTTCAAGGATCTGTCTAGCGGAATCCAAATCGTTCATCGCAAAGAATTTACTAAGAGATTTCTTCAAAGCAGCGATATTCTTAATATTCTGTCCGACAATCAACATATCATCAACATAGAGCAGAAGGATAATGAAGTTACCATCGGCGAACTTCTGAATGAAGACGCAAGAGTCTGATAACGTCTTCTTGTACCCATTATCCTTCATAAAGGACTCAAACTTGTGGTATCACTGTCGAGGTGCCTGTTTCAAACCGTGCATACTCTTCTTTAACCTACACACAAGGTTTTCCTTTTTATTTGATCTGAAACCCTTCAGGCTGCTCCATGTATATCTCCTCCTCTAAGTCTTCGTGGAGGAAAGTTGCCTTCACATCAAGTTGCTCGATCTCGAGGTCCATACTGACCCTCAATCCTAACATAATGTTCGCGACTTTTTCTATCACGTCTAAACGCAAGTGTACGTGTCGTAGCAAGTAATAAAAGTGAGTATGTGAGTTATCGTCTCACGAGAACTTCGATCTAGCGATCCAAGTATGAATAGTATTTTTTGGGTTAAATAATCAAAAGGTGATGAGTTGTTACGTGACACTAAGAGTTCGACTAACTAAACTAAGCAAATAAAAACCACCACACAACGATAGAAGATCGGATTCTAGATGTAAAAGGGAATAGGATCGTGACTTCATCTTTCGATTGTATTTAGTTACTATGTCGTTTTACTGGTTAATTATGAGTCGAGGTTATAGACAAATCTGTAAGGTGTAATCTATTCTCTCTCGAGTCATAAACTACGTCAAACCAAGCGCCGCCTTTAACATTTCTCGATAAAGGGCCGTCACATTACAATAAGCATGAAATTCGGGAGTTCCTAGCATATCTCGCACGTCACGTAACAATTCTCTTGATCTCGCATTCAACATGTGGACATGTGGTCAAATTCTTGATAGAAAACTATCCTCTCGGATTCAAATCATACCATGGATCATTCAACAAGTGATCAATTTATCAAAGCATTAAGCTTAACCACAAAATAATCAGAACTAAATTAACAACATAAGAGTAATTTCAATACAAACATCCAACAACATCATGACCCTAATAAAAGATTTACCTCATGATTCGAGTATTAAAACAATACAACAAATACCTAACATGCATGAAAATCATCATAGTACAAACGGTAGTCAAAACAAATCAAGAACGCAAAATCGATATCGAGACGGAATCTGTTTCATTTCGATGAAGTCCCTTGATGTTGCTTCATTTTTCCAATGAATCGTACCTATCTCCCTCCAAAAAATCCGATCTCAACCCTAAATTTTCGTCTGTTTTCTTGTATGTTCCCGGATGCCTTGATTTGAGATAAAAGGGGGTATATAATGGCTCAGGCCTGAGGAATTCTCGTCGCACGTGCCGAACATGGCTGTACACGGCGTCAGGGCACTTTGTTGTTTCCACTGAACCAAGGTTGTTGGGATTTGGGCATCGCGCCCAGGCGTGGCACAAGATTGCGCCCGAGCACTTCAGTGGTTTTCCTGAAGTGGAATAACGCTGCGTCCGGGCACTTTGAGTGTTACCCTGAAACCTTGATTTGCCCTGTTTCATCCCATTTTGTTCTCTACTTGATCATGCTCTGTTTCCACATCTTTTGACCATCCTATTAATTGTTTATCGTAAATATAACACGACCAAAGAAATGTGGGAATAATCTGAAAGCTCAATTCAAAAGGGAGAAGAAAGTCTTTAAAGCTCATTTGGTGAACAAATTCATGAATATGAAATTAATTGATGGCAAAAAAGTTCTTCCTCAGGTCTCTGATTTGGAGAATTTGACCATGAACTACAAAATCACAATTTGTGATGGTTTCCTGATATGAGTTATCATTAATAATTTACATGTATCATGCCTTTCGTTCAAAACTGAAATGCAATGAAAAAAAAAAAAATCAGGTGGAGCCGAATGATCTCAAACAATTTGTGGGAATCGAAGATGAGAACTGTACTAGAAACAATTAGGAATCGGTGAAGCAGTAACCTTCTCTGGTTAATGCAGTCACTGGACCGAAGAAGTATCCTAAGAAGTCCAAGGTGATAAAGGATGAACCCAAACAATTTAAACCCACAAAGACAATTGCCAAGACAAAAAAAAAAAAAAAAAAAAGAAAAGAAAAGTGCTACAATTGTGACAAATGGGAACATTTTGAAGATGACTACAAGTGTCAAAGGTTTCTAATACACTAAAGAAGCAAGCTAACATAGTAGTTGGTAATGCTGAGCCTACACATTTCATCAGTATGGCGAAAAAAGGTGAGGTCAGTGTATCTTCTGATTGGTGGTTAGATTCTGGTGCTTCTTGTCATTTATGTGGAAACAAAAATTTGCTAACTAATATTGTTTGTGTTTCTGACATGGTTACAGTTGCAAATGGGGAGTCTGTGCAAGTTAGAGTAATTACTAACTCTAGAAGATGTTAGAGTAATTACTAGTACTAAAAAGAATTTAATTTCTCTTAGCGTGTTATGCAATCATGGCATGCACATTTTCTTTCAAGGTAGTCGGATAACATTAACTGTTAAATCACACTATTTTGGCTGTGCTTATTTGGTTGATGATATGTATAGGTTGAGTTTAGAATGTGAAATAGTTAACTATGTGGTTTTCAATCTAATTCATCCTAAATTAGTTCATGGTAGATTGGGACATGTGAATTATAGAAAGATAGTTAAACTTGCTAAAACTCATAATATACCATTAGACACATTAATTAGATTCAACAAATGTGTGTTTTGTGCTCAACTAAGATGATAAGGAGACCTTTTTGTCCTGTATTTAAGAGTACATAACTTTTTGAGTTGATATATTCTGACATCTGTGATTTTAAAAATTACACTACAAGAGGTGGTCGGAAGTATTTGATAAAATATAGATGATTTTTCAAGATATTGTCATATTTATTTGTTGAAATGTAAGAATGAAGCGTTTGAAAAATTCAAAATATTTAAGAAAATGATTGAGAACCAACTAAACCTTAAAATTAATAGATTTAGAAGTGATAGGAGGGGAAAGTACAGGTCAACATAATTGAAAAAAATTTGTACCTGGCATGAAATTATTCTTCAAACTACGGCTCCCTACTCACCTCAATCACCTCAATCAAATGGTGTAGTCGAATGTAAAAATAGAACTTTAACAAAAATGTTAAATTGCTTGTTATTGACTGCTGGCATGCCTTCTTGCTATTAGGGGGATGCAGTGTTGACTGCTAATCACATTCTAAATAGAGTACCGTACTCAAACTACTCCCTATGAGATTTGATACAAGCATCCATGCAAATATGACACTCTTAAAATATGGGATTGTATAGCCTATGTGAGGATTGCAAACCATAAAAGACCTAAGATGAGGACTACTACTTACACTTGTGTGTACCAGAAAAGAAAAAGACAGTGCTATAGACCGATTTTTGGATCTATCAACTAATGAGATGATAAAATCTAGAGTTACTGTTTTCTTTTAGGATAAATTCCTTAAGGATCATGGGCATAAATTACCTGGTTCAACAGAAGTGGTTAAAGTGTCGTCTACGGAAATTGAACATGTTGTTTCTGACGATCTCACGACAGGGTCTGACATTGTGTCGTTAAGAATTTCTAAGAGAACAAGAGTTCCCAAAAGTTTTGGTGAGACATTTGAGACATATCATGTGAAGTCTGATCCATCGACTTTTAAGGAAGGTATGAGGTCCTGGGACTCTTTGTTAAGGGCAGAAGTCATTAATAATGAAATGAATTCTCTGATGGAGAATCAAACATGGAATCTAGTCGATTTGTCTAAAGGGGCTAATACTGTAGGGTGCAAATAGATTTTGAGGAAGAAATTAATCCAAATTGGTCAATAACCAAGTATAAAGTACGTCTCGTAGGTAAAGGTTGTACTCAAGTTAGTGGGGTGCACTACTTTGATGTACATTCATCTGTTTGTCATCTGCCTACAATAAGAATTTTTCTTTCTTTGGCATCTATTGGCGACTTTGTTGTTCATCAAATAGATGTGAAGACAGCTTTTCTTAATGAAGAGCTGACTGAGAAAATTTATATGAACCAACCTGAAGCATTTGACATTAAGGGTTTCAAAAAGAAGGTTTGTAAATTGAACAAACTTTTACATGGTCTTAAACAAGCACTTAAGATATGGCATCTAAAGTTCGACAAAACGGTAAAATCTCTTGATTTTCAGAGCAGTAAATCTGATAAGTATCTTTATTATCGTCTTTTGTCGAACAAGGTCATAATTATTTGTGTGTATGTTGATGACATGCTAATGCTTGGTTTCGATCTTTGTATAGTGGAAGACGTGAAATAATCTTTAGCAAAAGAATTTTTCATGAAAGTTATGGGTGTTGTTGGCATTATATTTGACATGAAAGTAGGTTTTGAACGACAAGAAATGGTCACCCTTAGTCAATCTCATTCTATCGAGAAACTACTTTCTAAGTGGGGATAGAGTGAGTGCAAAACTATTGAGACACCTTATGATTATAGCAAACTATTAAAACCGAATGAGGGTTCTGTTAAGAACCAGTTAGAGTATTCTAAGTTGGTTGGTAGTCTCGTGTAAGTTAAGAGTTGCACTAGACCTGGCATAGTTTTTATAATAAGCATGTTAAGTCGTTTCACTAGTAATCCTGGTAAGGATCATTGGGATGCCCTTTCGAGGTTGATAAGGTATCTTAAGGGTACTCATGCATATGCTTTGTGCTATGCAAGACATTCTTGAGTTTTGGAAGCATTTTCTGACGGTACTTGAATCAGAATTGGGAGGCAACAAGTCTACTACAGGTTATATATTTACCTTGGGTAGAGTTGTTGTAATATGAAAATCTAAAAGACAAATATGTATAGCATTGTCGTCTATGGAGTCAGAACTTTATTCTCTACCTTTTGTGACTGATGAAGCAAAGTGGATATATGACTTAATTTTAGATGTTCCATTACAAAAGTTTAAGACAAACTCAGTTCTAGTGTTTTGCTATAATCAAGTTACTATAACAATAGTTAATAACTCATTCTTTAATGAAAAGAGAAGGCATATTAGACTTAAACAAACGATGCTTAATTATTTAATGGAACATGAAATTATCACTTTGATTTATGTGAAGTCGAAGAAAAACATGATAGATTTTCTTACTAAAGGTTTGCTCAAACATCGAGCATTCAAAATTGTGTTGGAGATGAGATTAAAGACTTTATAAAAAAATCTTCATCATTTCTTGTCATTTTGAATGAGTTAGAATCTGGAGGAGAACTTTGAAAATATAGTTGAATAGACGTTCGACACAATTCAAATATTCTGACCATTTAGTGCGAAGTGTTGAGTGTGAAATTTTTTTATGCCATTCCAAATTTACTGATGTGACAAGTTTTTGCATAAAATATTAGTTTTAAATTCTTTCAAAAATGGATATCAGAATTATTTGATATGTTTCAATGACGTTATAGTCGACTTTATATCATTTCATATTTGATGTTATATCTTACATAGTTTGAAGTGTCATTTCAAATTTTGATGATACAACAAACTTATATGTGTTGACATGTTGATTATAGTCTATCAAATGAAAACATGAAAGGGTTCTTTTATTGAAACCGTTAGTTCTGATGCTAAAACTGAATTATAATGCCTATTGGTATTCATTTCTGTCTTTGTGAAATTGTACTAAGTTCTTGTAGTAAAACTAAATATTTTTTGCACTATGGTACATTACCTTAGATTCATATTTATTTATATATTCATGTTTTGGTTACCTACAATGGATGACGTGAAAATGAAGAAATCTCAGAAGCTAAATCTGGATCTTGATAATGATGATTTGCTCGACGAGTATAGTTGTCACATTATGGGGGAGATTTCGTTTTAGTTTGCTCTTATTTTGACCTTCTTGATAGTTGTTCGAGTTTAGAATTTTCGATTTCTAAGACTTGTTGACTATTGCTTGAAGTTCATTTCTTTTGTTGATTCAGTTTGTTTATTTTTTGCAATATAAATGATTCATTATTCGATTTTGAACATTGCATATTGAGACTAATTGGTATTACAATATTAAGAATATAGAAGAAAATTGTTAAGACATTTTATTATTTATAACAGATAAATATCTTTATTTGTATTAGAATACTGACCCGTACACTACACAGAATAAAAAAATCATAATAAAATAGATAATACAAAACTAATTCAATTGCATTTGAAACTAAAATATTATGAATTTATTTATCATTTTAGAAAAACTAAAATAACCTGATTGAAATCATATACTACTAATATTTTTCAAATAAAATTTGATATATTTGATTGCTTTCTTTAAAAAATTTACATTTTTGATAAATTGATCTAAGATATTCTATTAATAAAATTTTATATAAGACTTAAATGATATATTATTATTTATAAGAAGGCTTATAGATTAATATAAAAAGTCTATTATTAGGTGGAATTTGAACGATAGTGAGAAAAAAATTAATATAAAGCTAAATTTAGAAGATAAAACGTACGAAGTCCTTACTATATTCCACAAAAACAATAAAATATTGTTAAATACTGTTTTGAGTTTCACTAAACTTGACGTCCAAATTGCTTGGTAGTTGCTAATCTTGAGCATAAGTATTAATATTGTTAGATATATATTATGTTAGATTATGCTATCCTTTTTTTTTTTCTATTTTTTGATTTTGATATTTTTATATGTTAATTTTGATCTTTTCTTTTCTTTTTATTTTTGATATTTGATTTTTTATTTTGAAAAGATGTTCTTATAAAAAATTTTTATTTTGATATTTTTATTTGTGTGCTTTGGTTTTTATTTTCCTTTTTATTTGATATTTGATTTTATATTCTAAAAATTTATTTTTATTATATAAAGTGAAGTAAACTGCCATG
>JAOVYX010021811.1:0-15316 GCA_035668315.1 Drosera spatulata
CCATTGCTCTAAATTCATCCCTAATATCACTTATCCTAGTATGAATAAAGTGATTATCTCCTTCAAGAAAAATCACTTCCACTACTACTGGATCCCATACAATCCATATGCGGCCTAAATCAGCATGATAATAAATTGTTCAAGAATTTTGAAGAGGAATTGATAAAATTCCTTATTATTCTCATGAACTTAGTTGCCTCCACCCTTGTTTTTATTATCCCCATCACCTTTATTCTTCCACTAGCAATCAATTGTTTTATTTTTTTTTTTTGTTTTAAGGGGGTTACTAAGCCCCCTAATATTCCGGGTCATAATTCTCATATGTTAAGTTTAGGAGGTGTATCTTATTGCTTATTCAGATCATTCAAAGATGTAAAATAACACTTCACATTCTCCTTGATGGCCTCTCGCTGGCCTATTTTATATCCCCTCAGTCTCAAAAGAATTACAACACTTGCTAAATTGAGATGTCTCAATTAAATTACAATATTATCAAATTTAGAAACTTTTTTCCTATAAAAATATCAAAACATCTTTATTATTTGTTTTATATCACATCAACTCATCTCACTGCTTTCTCTCCTTCTTTTCTTTTTCTCACTCCTCCCAAGCACACAAGTCAAAGGACAAATTAGTTTTTACAATAAAAAATAATAGACATATAAATTATCGTGTCAAGTCAATTGGTTGCAATTCTTTTGGAATGAAGGTAGTATATAGTTTAGAGACTTTTGAATACAATAACACATGTTGAACATGGAAATCAAGATTTAAGGACGACAAAGAATGCGAAGACGATTTCGACGAATTGTCTTATTCTTCTCTTTGTTTATTCAATCGTACACTTACGATCTTTGGCATTAATATTTACACGCATCAATATTGTGAAATTCAACTTAATAACTATTTTTTACAACGTAGCTTAACGAATATTTTTAAAATTCACAATATTCGCACTGGACCGAACGGATTCAAACGGTTGGAGACACTGGGCCTGGCCCGAGCCGGTCCTCCTCCTTCCCTTGTGTAGATCCAGACCGGACCGACCCGGATATAGATGGCCCGGTTCAAAACCCGGACCGCTGCAATATCGATCCTATACAGTTCGGTTCACAGGCAGGGCTGAACCGGCCAACTTCCCATCTCTGCTTCCACCCTCCTTTCATCACCAACGAATCGTTCCTCCGAAGAGACAATACACCTGCACAGCAGCAATGGCGAGTCTATTACGAAGAGCAGTTACCAGTCACATTAGGATTCCAATTACCCCAACCCTCGCTTGCCTCACTCACCACGGATCCAAAACCTCGAATCAGCAGCTTCTTGGGAACTCGATTTCCCTCCGATGGATGTCGTCACACGACGATCATCTCACCAAGGAAGAGGTTGTTGATAGAGTCCTCGCCGTAATCAAGGATTTCCCCAAAGTCGATCCTTCGAAGGTATGGTTCTGTTTGATTGTTGATGAAAGTTTGGAATTAACTGGTTGTTTGAGGTTTTCGCTTCGAATCATCGTAGATTTAGCGTATTAGTTGTGTTGGATGTCGTGGTTTCGTTTGAATTGGGTGTGGTTTTCGATAATTTATTTGCTGTTGACTGGTGAAATGAGGCGGATTTGTGTGTGGTTAGGTTTGGTAATTAGTTGGTGTGATGTCTCTTACTCTCCTATTTTGTTTTTGTGATTAACGACACTTTATAGACAACAAAACAACAACAAATCAAGCCTTTATCCCATCAAATGAGATCGTGCTACATGAATACGATGGCGTTATTTCAATCTGTCATGTACATCATCTTCTGTAAGATTATGATAGGCCATATCATACTTTAAGGTTTCTCTCATGGTTTTTTTAGGTCTTTCTCGTTCTCTCTTGATATGTGCTAACTCTCAAATTTCACATCTCCTAACGGAAGCTGTGACTGATCTGCGTTTCACATGACCATATCATTTTAATTGTGACTCCCTCATCTTATCTTTTACTGGAGCCACATCCATTTTCTGTCTGATAACTTCATTTCGTATTCTATCTATTCTTGTATATCCACACATCCATCTTAACATTTTCATCTCATTTACATTCATCTTCTGTATATACTGTCACTTAATTGTCCAACATTCTGACTCATACAGCATCGTTGGTCGAATAACTGTCTTGTAAAACTTTTCTTTTAACTTGATAGATATTTTAGGATCACATAGCACCCCTGAAACGTCCTTCCATTTCAGCCAACCTATTTTAATTCTATGATCAATATCTGCATCAATTCCTCCATTCTTATATAGCATCAAGCCTAAATATTTGAAAGAATCCGTTTTAGGGAGAGACTCTATTCCTAACAATACATTCTCACTATTTATTTGACTACTCTCATTAAAGACACATTTCATATATTCTGTCTTCGTTCTACTGATCCTTAGCCCCTTACTTTCCAACGTCTCTCTTCAAGTCTCAAGTTTTTCATTCATCCCTTCTTTCGTATCGTTCACCAGAGCAATATCATCAGCGAAAAGTAAACACCATGATACTTCATCTTGTACATGTTTAGTGAGATCATCCATTATTAAGATGAAAAGGTATGTGCTCAAAGCTGATCCTTGGTGTAAACCCAGTTTAATAGGAAAAGCAATCGTTTCGTCAACATGGGTTCACACGCATGTAGCAGCTTCTTCATACTTGTCTTTCACAATCTCGATATACCTACTCGTCACTCCCTTCTTTTCTAAAATTTTTGAAATCACTTATCTTGGAATAGAATCATACGTCTTTTTCAGGTCGACAAAAACCATATGAAAATTCTTCTTCTCTATCCTAAAGCGTTCCATTACACATCGCAAAAGGTAAATAGCTTCTATGGTTGACCTATCAGCCATGAAACCATACTGATTCTCAGTCATCCCTGTAGCTTTTCTTAATCTTTTCTCTATCACTTTCTCCCATAACTTTATACTGTGACTCATAAGTTTGATTTCTATGTAAATTAATGACACTTTATCAATGTGCATTATAAAAAGAATTAAAAAAAAAATACTCCGTGAAATTTAGTCAAGTAATAAACCACTTGTGGAACTTGGGTTGGATTGGGCTATTGCTAAGTCGAGAGCCATTGCCCTCTAGCTCGAAGATTGTCTGCTGTGACAATTATGTATGGCATACGAAATGGATAATTGTATTGTGCTCTGGGAAAGGTTTGCTTTCACTGCGTTGGTTTACTACCCAGGTTGTGTAGGTGCTTCGCATAGGACGAGATTACTTGGTAGTTATTCCATCAGTGCTGAATTGGAACTAAAAGTGAATATCTGAACCACGGACTTGGACAAAGCTACATTTAGTGTGTATCTCTGTTCAATTCTGTTGTGTATGCTGCTGCCTTCTGCTTTATTGTTGTTTCCCGTGCATCCCATCCTTACTTGGAGGTGGACGATGAGGAACAATCACATTGTGGCTGCTGCTAGGGTTGTTAAATGAAGTTCAACTTCAACTTCAACTTCAAGTCAAATCGCCCAATAGGGTTCAAGCTTTTTTAGTTATTTGGTCATATATTAATGTTGTTAGAAGGTGTGATAGGGTTCTGCACAAGGATTATTTTGGAGAAACACCCTACTCTTTTACAAAAGGAAAATATTCCAAGGTTTAGCTGCTGAAGAAATAAAGCATCGGCTTTGGTTGTCTTGGGATAAGATCATTGAAATCAGTTTTTATGATTGGAATTTAGTTGTTTTAGAGGCTGCTACTATAAACGAACATACTCACATGATCCCGTCAAGTGTAGGGTGTGAGGACTCCTGTAAAACAGAGTGATGTACGCAGACCTTATCCTCATTTTTACATAGAGAGGTTGTTTTCTAATACCCTCAGGTGTCGAATCCCTGACCTCATGGCTAGAAGAGGAGCGGCTTACCACCGAGCCAACTCCATTGAGCCTCACAATAATTGGCTGTTACTATCTTCTTCCTAATTCCAATGACCATTTTGGGTGTTAATAGCATCAAGTTTGAGCGAATTAAAATTTCCCACTTGTTTCCTCCTGTCATCTCTCTTTCCCCATCACTTCTTCCTTCACTTTTGTCTCTTTCTCTTTCACTCTGGAAACCTGTTTCTTCTCCCCTTTCCCTTCCCTTCCTCTTTGTCAGATTGTCCTAATTTCAATGTCAGATGATTTATCTATAGGATAATATAAAGTCCTGACATTGTTCAGTTGTATGTACTATATCAGTGATGTAGCCTGGTCATCTGGGTGTTGCTAGATATAGAACCATTTCATTTGAAATACTGATTGCTGCCAGTTTCATCCTTTTAAAAAAATTGCAGGGCTGGTATGAGAATGGTGGCTTGAAAGGTTCCAGTTATTTTTTGTTTACCTGATTTTATTATACGTACATCCTTTCAAATTTATCAAGAATTTGCAAGAAATGAGAATCCCACTGATTTCATAGTGCTTTCAGCCATGAGGAAACTTGTTTGAATTACATAATAATGTAGAAAAATTCATCATTTAGTAGTCACTTGGATGTCTCAATTCATGCTTGAGGATGTTTTAGAAACAGATTCTTACAAAAGCTCAAGCTGGTAACAGAATGTCCACCATATAATTAGTTTGTTAACATCCCTTCTGATGCGTGCTGTCGAAGGCACAACGGATTAATCCCCACTTTGAATGATAATGTAGATAGAATGATTATGGATCGATCCCACATAGAGATGGTGTGCTTTAAAATTATAATGCCAATTACGATTTATTAATTACTTAACCTAAAACTAACATTGTGGGGGGTTTTGTAATTAAATTGCAGATTAATCAAAACTAACTACTTTAGACTAAAGGAACTAATTAACTAACTAAATTGCAAGGGAGTGTATACGGAGTGTAAAACATTGGAAATAAGAGTAGGGAGGATTCTCATAACTTCAATCGGCTTAGGGATTAATCATTGAATTAATTAGATATAGAATTAATAAAGATTCTTATATGAATGGTTTGATTGTAATAAAGAGAATATCTTAAATCTTGTTCTCTAATATTTTAATTATCACTTTAGCATGAATAATTAAATTAATCATCTATTTTATATACCATGATAGGAATATAGAAAAATAGATAATTGAATCGATCAAAGAACATACCAAACATGAATTGAATAACAAGATAGTTTGGTTTATAATCTACTTAGTTGCTACTTCATATGACTAAAAAAGTTTGAATCATTAGTATAATCAACCTACAATAACATCTGAGTGGGTAGTTTAGACAGAGATCATAAGCTAATTGTGGTATAGTTAATGTGAAATGTCAACTAGATAAAATCATGCATCAATTATGTTAAAATTTCGAACTTTGACAACGTTCACGTAAAACAAATCGAGTTCAATTGATAAACATAACATATCTCATAATCCTTCGCTTCGGGTCGTTATGAAAACTTCCTACAAAGTAATCTACTCAAACATGATATTGGAAAACAAAGCAATCATCATTATGTATGCAAAGGAAATCATCAGAATCATCATAGAATGAAAACAATGACTAATGTGCATTAATAATCAATGAAAGTACGTACAACCCAATGAAAAATATCTTGAAACAGTAATCCAATGAGAGTAAGCTCTGAGATCCAATCCGAGAAACATGAATGAAGAAGAAAGTAATTTGAGAACTAAATCTAAAACGAACGGCTAACTGAAAACCCTAAAACAAACGTGAACTAACCACGGCTGCTAGCCTCTGAAAACGAACACAATGTGGTGTATTGATAGAAAACTAGCAAAACCCTAAGAAATCTGGAGAAAATCGCATGAAAATCTTGATAAAATCTTCCAAATAAGTCGCATCACAATCGCGACCAAGTCCGTCACGATCGTGACCGTCATGGCTGAGCTCTCTAGAATGAAATCTGTCTTCGTCGCGACCGTGAGTTAGCTCGTCACGGTCGTCACCAACCTTAAAAACTTCTCTGGACTGTTTTCTGCTTCTGTCATGGTCGTTACCATCAAGGTCATGGTCGTGATCTGGTAGAAAATCATCAAAACATCTTCAAATCAACCTGAAATGATCACGAATGTCTTCATATGCATAAAACACATCTTCATGGCTCAAAACATCATCAGGCACTTCATCAAAATGCATCCAAACTTCTTCAAAGTCAACAATACTTCGGTCCACTTCGTATCATTTCCATAGAATGCTAAAACTCTCTTCACATGGCCAAATCTGCATGAAAACCATACAAAGAGCAGTATCGATGTCCAAAACACAAAATTAAACTAAAACACAAAGGAAACGACACTAAACATGCTAAACGAAAGAAATTAACTTAGAAAAACATGAGTATATTCATACTCATTTCCTCCTCCTCTTCTCATGTGATATGCCATTCATATTCTGAAGTGAAGACCATGAGTGATCCACACATCAAGGGTAAAGAAACAACACTATACACACACACACACAAAAAGGATCGTGGGATTCTAACTCTCGCCAGAGTTGCTCTAATATCATTTCAACGAACGAGTTACACACTTGTACCCATGTTCTCGACAGATTATAAAAAGTCCACTGTGGGATTTTAACTTGCGCCATTCAACACCTGTTCTAGTATATTAACAATGATTATGTTATAGTGATGAATTTCCCTTGTTTTCTGTTGGTCTCAGGTTTTATCTCATTAACAAAATGAACATAGCAGTTACCTAGGTAATTCTTGCACATTTAGAGCATCAAGTTGATGGCTTATGATGGATTGGCCGCTTTCTAGTTTCTATTGAGCATTGAGGAGGAAAGTGACCTAGGAGGTTCTGATCAAATGAGTAAGAAAGCATCAAATGCTATTTAGTGTTGCTGGAAATAGGAAATGACTTTTTCAAATCAAGGTGGTGGAACTCTATATTGTCAGAAGTGAAATTTTCGTGATTTAGGTTTGACCGCTTGCGGTAGTGATGTGTGCTATCACAGACACGCCAAATTAGAACCCCACTAAGAATAAAAATATAGATAGTAAGAGTAGAAGTCGATCTCACAGAGACGGTTTGTGCAAATTATTTATTAGAGTTATGATGATCTTTACGATTAATTACTGTTTTTGTGAAAATTAGAGTTTGGGGGGTTGCTTGTAATGTAAATTGCTGATTAATTAAACTAATTAAGCTAAATAACTATCTAATTGGCTATGAAATAGATCAAGGGTTTTAGCTCTTGGAAACTAGTGTAGGAAACTGTCATAACTCTGTTTCAGTTCATAGATTAATCATCGCTTTCTTTTTTTTTTTATATTTGATTTATAATGAATAGTTTGGTCGTAACAAAAGGGACTCATTTAGCTACATTCTCTAGAGTAATGATAATGTCGAAAGCATTCATGTGTATCAAACTAATTATCTAATTTAACATATGTCGAAAGCATTCATATATCAAGCCAGATAACTGATTCAAACAATGAACATACCGAACATGAATTCATAGCAAGAAAGCTTAAACTAGTCATTCATATGCGAAAGTTGCTAAACTAATTAGTTGCTACTAAACACGATAAGAAAACTTAAACCATTTAGCTTAATTAACCTATCATAACACCTAATTGATGAAGTTAGACATAAATGGTAGAGTTAATATGGTATAGTTGAAGTATAAATTCATCTACGTGATCAATCTAAGTGAAATCATTCATCAACTATGATAAAGGTTTGAACTTTGACAACATTCATATGCAACAAATTTGATTTTAAAGATTAAAACATGCTATTTCATAATCCCTTCTCTTTGGCATAGTTATTTAGTTTCCTACATATTAATCTACTCACACAAGATGAACATAATCACACAAATCATCATATGATATGCAAACACAACCATTGAATCTAATAGAAAAGGATAAGAACGATTTACTTGCATAAAACAGACGATCCAAATAGTTAAAAGCATATCCAAAGCGTATCCAACGTCTTTATATCTTGATCCAACTCCAAAACAATGGAAAAATAGAAATTCCAAACAAACCCTAATGTTTTTGTGACCTAAATGATGGCTATCGAACTCTAACCGATGCTGGAAAACGAACATAAGACGAGTATATATAGAAAACTAACAAAACCATATGAAAATTCAATGGAAATCGCGTTAAAATCTCGAACATATCTTTGCATTAAGTCGTATCACGGCCTTGATGACCTTCGTCACGCCTATGACCAAACGCTTGATGAAAATTCTTCGGAGTTCTTCGACCGTCATGGCCGTGATGACCTCCGTCACGCCCGTGACTGATCTAAAAATCACATCCGTCACGGCCGTGACCAAGGTTGTCACGCCCTTGACGGCCCTTAACTGATTCCTTTCTTTAATTTTTCCCCTTGTCACGGTCGTGATAGCTATAGTCCTGGTCGTGATAGATTATAAACTTGTCAAAACAGCTCCAAATCAATCCGAAACAATCGAGAACATCTTCATATGTATAAAACACATCTTCATGGCTCAAAGCGTCATAGAAAATTTCATCGAAACACATCCAAACTTTTTTAAAGTCTTCAAAATTGTCAACATTTCGGTCCACGTCGTACCATTTCCATAGAATGCTAAACTCTGTTCAAATGGCCAAATCTGCATGAAAACCATATAAAGAGCAGTATCGTCGTCCAAAACACAAAACTAAATTAAAACACAAAGAAAACGTCACTAAACATACTAAACAAAGAAAATTAACTTAGAAAACTATGAGTATATTCATACTCATCAGGTGGCAATGGCATGCATCAGCCTAACTTGTCTAGGTTAGAAGCTTGATTTTGGATTATGTCCAAGGCTCTAACTTGTTCTATTTCGGCAGTTTTCAGGTTTAAGATAAGTTATAATTATCTATATATATAAGGATAAGGGTATTTATCTTAATTTTGGAAGTTTGGTTACAGGTTGAAGATAATAAGTTAATTGATTTTAATTTCAGTGCAATAATAGAAGGAAATTTATGGCAATTTTGAAAAGCCGTTGTTAGTATGTCCTGACCATATGTACGCATCATGGTATGCAAAATCATCCATCAGTGAACCGGATCGTTTCTGGCCAAAACCGGGTCCGAAACACCCCGAACGGTCCAAAACAGGCCTGAACCGTCCCTGTACCGGTGAACCGGCCGGTTCACCTGTTTGAATCGTCCGGTCCACCGGTTCGAACACATTGCAAAATAGTGAAACAGTACAAAACATTGTAAAACTCCCATTTATGTTTCTTCCTGCACGCCTGCCTTTCATTGTTTGTAAAAAATCAAAAACAGCAGATAGAGAATGAGAGAGCAAAGAAAGAGAGAGCACGCGAGGAGAAGATATTTTTTTAGATCTAATCGACTGGAGCTCGAATTTTGCATCAAAAAGTTCAAATTTTGCCTTTCTCATCCGTTCTTTACATCAGGGTAAGTTTGATTTGATTTTTTTTAAAATTTTCAATAAATTACCCAAACATACAGTTTTATGTTTATGGGGATTCAAGGAAGGTATTCGACGAAATGTTTGAGAGGAACAATGTTGATCAAATGTTAAAACGATTTTGTTGTGAAGGTTTTATGTTTTCTTCATCATTACAATATTTGTTTATAGTGTAACATTGGTGAATAAAAATACTTTTTCCCTTCAGGCGCTCTATTTTTTCCTTCAGGCGTTTTGTCTTTTTTTCTTCAGACGTCCTGTCTTTTTTTCTTCAGGCGCTCTGTTTTTTTTTCTTCAGGCGCTCTATCTTTTTCCTCCAGGCGCTCTGTCGTTTTTTTCTTCAGGCGCTCTATTTTTTTCTTCAGGCGTTCTGTTTTTTTTCTTCCGACGCTTTGCTTTTTTTCTTCAGGCGCTCTGTTTTTTTCCTTCAGGCGCTGTCTTTTTTTCTTCAAGCGCTCTGTTTTTTTTTTCTTTAGACACTCTGTCTTTTTTTCTTCATGCATTCTATTTCGTTTTGAACTGACGCTCTGTTTTGGGATTCCGACAAGGTGGTTGGATTCCGACGAGATAGCCGGATTTTAGCGAGTGTATGTGATGAGCTCGGAGCCTCAGAGTTCATTGGTGAGGATCAGAGTTGCTTTGCTCACGATGTGATTATTATTAATCAATGAAATATCTCCGACCAGGTAGTATAGCAGCAGGTAATATGTTAGATCCGGGTTGGACTCATTGTACAATGGTTAATAATAGTAGAACAAGAACGAAATGCATTAGATTTATTATCATTTTTGTCTTCTTCATCATGTTTTATCATTAGATAACCCAAAAAAAAAACCATAAAACTACAGAGTCGGTCGAGTTGTCGATTTTTCTACCTGAGTCACCGGTTCACCAAGTCGACTCGTTTTGGGACGAACCCGGTTCCGGTTCCGAGTTTGCAAACCTTGGTACGCATAGATCATGTTACCCAAGTTACATATAAACTGCTTGTCATCACAGGGAAACCAAGAACAAAAAAATTGGTCCGGGGAAAAAAATATTCTAAGCCACAAACATCTCCTTCAAGTTACAAGCATGTATTTGTTGTCCTATCAATATCAAGGGTTGATTCACAATGAGAATTTAGGATAACTAGATCCATTGCAGTGATGTCTCATAATGGATAATAGATAGAGTAGTTGATGAATTGATGATTGATAATTAGCCCAATATACATTATGGACTAATTGTTGAATTCATAATCAATAAGAAACCTGATATACATTATAGATTAATTGATGAACTGGTTTATATTTGTATGAACCCCAATAGACCCATATGACCAACAGAAAACATCCCTTGAAATTAAATATTTAGGATAATAAGGATAAGTAAGGGAGGATCGGACGAGGGAAATGGTTAAAGAGCAAGAATGGAGAGAATTAGGTAAGAGAAGGTTGAGTTCGGGATGTGATGGGGATGAGGATTGAGAGATAGAGAATTTGGAGTGGGAGGATTAGATTGAACATCAAAATTATCAAAATGTTACAATGGGAATTGGCGCCTTTTTTTGGGAATGCAACTAATAGAAAAAACTAGAGGACTACATTAAATAGCTATCACAAAGTTACATCCATTTTGAAGAGTTAACCCCAATCTTTGACGAGCGATGGATGACTCATTAAGATCTCGTATTGAGTGGCAGATGGCTCCATTGCACAGTTCTCAGTGCTTGACGAGTTTGGGATGACTCATTGAAGGACTTTGTGGTAAGTGAAACTTCTATCTCCCGCATTTTAGTCATTGGACCCTGGTTCAGGAGACTGAGACCCAACATTCATGGCAAATGCCAAAGTTTATGACCCAAGGATAGGTTGACCGTGTCCCAAAGTTGCTTTAGGAAAATTTATCCCCTCGTGTTATTCGATCCTTTGTCTTGTTCAGTATTTTGAAAAAAATGCCCATAAGACTTGACATATCAGTCCCTAGTTCATATGCGTGAGGAGTATTGTCCATTAAGTTTATCCATTGGATAGATGCTCAAGCATTTGTCTCCTTTCCTTCCTTTAACTTAATACAGGGAAAAAAATACATGCTAAGCCTGAGGAACAACAACAATAACAAATCAAGTCTTTATCCCATCAAATGGGGTCGGCTATATGAATACGACGACGTCATTCCAATCTGTCATGCACATCATCTTCTGTGAGATTATAATAGGCCATATCATACTTCAAGGTTTCTCTCATGGTCTTTTTAGGTCTCACTCATCCTCTCTTGACATGTGCTAAGCCTGAGGAAGCTGAATTTAATAATACAGTAATAATAAGATTTTGCAACCCTGTCATGGAAATGCAGAACTTGTCGTTTTCTTGCCATCCGTCAGCGTTATGAATCTTGTTCTACACTAAGAGTCATTTTTCTTCTTGTATTTTCCATCAGGCTGAGCAGATTTTCTCATAGGTCTTTGTCACCCCCTGTTATTTTTCATGTCTGTAACATTAGGGTGAGCTCTTTTGTTATTTGACTTCAAATGAAACAAAGTAGGTCCGCAGATTTAAGGGTTGAATAGCACCTTGGATTCTTGAGATTGTGCTGCTCTTGAAGAGGCTTGCTCTTTGATTGGTACATAATGGTGGGAACGAAAGAACTTCAGCTCAGTCCCGTGGTTCTTCTAGTAATGAGTCACTTTGAGCTATACCCTTTTCTTGGTGTTATGCCCTTTCGTTTTTCTTATATATGACAATAAGCAATCACCTAGGGCTTAATTATGAGGTTTTCTTTTGTTCTGTGTAAATTTGGAGCGATAAGGAGTCAAAATGATCATTCTGTGTTCTTCAAGCATCAGAAAGGGAAACAGATGGTTTTGCTGATATATTACCATGGATGATGCAAGGAATTGATACTCTCAAGCTATATCTGCAAATGCATTTCCACTCCAAGGATGAGAGGAAGTTGTGATACCTTTTAGGGATTGAGGTGGCTGGCAGATAGTGTTTGATGGTATGGGCGGGGTCGATTACGACGGTATATGGCCTCAATGGTGTTTAATGTTTTGATTAGGCTTTTGGTTTAGGGTTTGGCTCTCGTATCATGTTATGAATTAGAAACATCGCCCATAATATCACACGTTGAGTGAGATGCCTAATGTGAATTGTCCTAATGTGAACCATGGAAATTGAGGGAGATGTCTAGGAAAGCACGTCCTAAGGCGTTTTGGGTCTTTTAGCTGATAGCACGATGACAGGCACGTAGAACCCTTTTTTTATGTATCTACCGTGCTACTAGATGTGTGAATAAAAGCATTAAATTCTAGGTTAATAGTTATCTTAAATTTGGTAGAATTCCTTCGTAAAAAATGAATTAATCTCTATGGAATGATTTCACAAGATTTGGCAAGTTGTATCCATGGTGGGATATAACTGAGGAACAGGAATCCTTCTCGTGAAAGAAATGCCTACTATTCTTTTAAGTGGAAAATGGGACAGTTGTCTACTTTTATGTCAGTTAGTCTATGCTTTCCTCTTCAAAATTGGGATTGCCGTTGGTCTTAGCTTGTTTATTGAGAGAGAGAGGCTACATTTCTGGTTCTTGTTTTAGTTTAACGAGAGTGGATTCTGGCTATGATGCCTTGTTGTTTGGAGATGAGACAATCAATGAGATTATCTCATTGAGATACCATCTAGGACTTCCGTCGTTGAGTTGTACTATTGCCCTAGGGAGTACAACGTGATTTCCTGGCTCATATAGTGTAGGTTCTGTACTCATGCTTTTGGGTAGAGTAGATTTCTGGTGGTACGGTGGCGTTGAAGTTTAAAGATGGTGTATAAGGATGAAATGAATGAATTTACAATCGGGTGACCTCTGGGGACAAGAATGTGCTTGGGGATTTTCTTCTTGAGACTTGAAAAGATTGGAAATGAGACAGCGACAAACTAACCTCGAATGGTAGCTAGCTACTTTGGGTCAAGATACACACTTCAGAACATACCAAGGGAGATAAAAAGCACATTGACAAACAGCTTTATATGTCAACATCCGTCTTTTTTTGTTTTTTGTTTTTAATTTCCTTATCAAAATAGAAGATTATAACATATTGTGTAAACAGCATGAAATTAGGGTTATTAATTTCAAGGCACAATACGTGGAGTCATAATTTCAAATTCTTTGTGGTGCAATTCATCTGCAGGTGACAACCGATGTGCACTTCCAGAAAGACTTGGGTTTAGATAGTTTGGATAATGTGGAGCTCGTGATGGCTATGGAGGAGGAGTTCAAGCTGGAGATTCCTGACTTGGAGGCCGACAAAATAGACTCCACTAAACTCGCCATTGAATACATTTACAATCATCCGATGTCTTCTTAACTTGGAGCAGATTCGCGCACAATGTTAAATCACAAGTGTGATGCAGCTCGCTGTTGTACTGGTTGATTCTGTTGAATAGCTGTAGAAGGATTTCTCCTTCCAATGGACTGGAAAATAATCTGCCAGCCGCGATGGAGTTGACAATGGATTTGTGCTGCTACTTTCTACGATTCAGAAAAATTGTTTGCATTTGTTGGGGTTGATCTAATTACTCATATTCTCTAAGGATTTTGAATGACCCCTCGAAAACACTCAAAAACACAAAAAGTTTAAAAACACCATAAAACAGGGAACTTATCTTATGAGTCACTACTGCCGCACGAGGGGGGAATACACCTAGCGAGACTTATAAGCTAGTCCAGAAATCAACCAATCATAGACAAACATAATTAATTTACATTTTTTGGATAAAAATAATTGATTTACTTTGGTAGAAAATGTTTTTTTTTTTTGATAAAAAAAAAAAACGTTGTATTTTTTTTCAATAAAAAGAAATGTTGTAAATTATTGTAACTGATAATCACAATCTGCTAATGTAACTAAAGTTCAAATCAGTTGGCAAGATCAAAACTAACCTAACCAATCAATCCAACCATGTGAGTATCCATCAAATTGATAGGTCAAATTGCATCAATATATATTCTAAATCAACAAAACCACATATATTATATGGAATATCATTTATATGGAATGATATGACTGTTGCGTAAATTTCAACATTTGAGGGGTGTATTGGTCATTTTGATATTAAAATTAATTCTTTTTTTAGAGGCAGTACATTAATTAATTCTTAATATTAAACAAACACGTAAAAACATACAATTTACTTTGGTTTTTCGAGTTTCATTCCTCATCAATATCAGTCAATATAATAAAAGCCCTTACAATTACAATGGGAAGTCGTTTCAAACATGGTGAATTGAAGAGGACTTGTAATAGAGCCGTTGAATTGCAATGAAAGAAAACCAAAAGGAGTTATGCTAAATCTTACTATTGCATCGAGGACGTTGAGGAGTGGCATGCAGGCAATCTGAAGCCCACATTATAAAACACATCAAGATACTACTCCATGTGATATTTCTTGGTAGAGTCAATGAGTCTTTTGTTATAGATTTTTGGGTAGACCGTATATCTTTTGCTACCGTCAATGTCATCTTAGTTGTAGATATCCTCTCGTAGGTGCCAAGAAGTATTATGGCAACTAGCCAAGATATGGCGTCAGTTGGTTTAGTGTTACCATTGATGTTAAAGACATGGCTTCAGTATCATGGTGACTTGTATTGTTTGTTGTTGTGTACTTGGATATGAGTCTTGATGATGCGGTTAGTGTCAAGAGGATTGCATCGACTCCAAGAATCGAAGCATTCAGATAGAGCTACATAGAACATGGATACTGCAACGGGTAATCGAAACTTTCATCAATCCATGTTATCATTTTTCATGCTTTGCTGAGATTATCAGATCGAGTACAAACTTATTGGATCATTCATTACAAAAATCAACCAAACAGGCGACTAAGATTTTTAGTCGCTAAATGAAGAATTTTAGTCGCAAAAGCCAAAAGGCG
>JAOVYX010021812.1:0-15316 GCA_035668315.1 Drosera spatulata
TCCGAGAGGTAACAAATATTTGTTGGAGATCACTTGTAAGCAATGAGATAATATATTGTATTCGGGATTACATATCAATATTTGAAATTATGGTTTGTATCACTTAGGTAGCTTCCTTAGCTTCTATACCTACAAATCCGTTTGGATTGTTTAGCCTTGTCATGGACTGGGTCTATGACGACATAACGTCACGTTTCGGGCATCCCGGATTTCGGGTCGTTACAGAATCCGTGCAAAGTAGAGTGCCTATGTGATAAATCTATGCATTGGAGTTTAGTGCATAATATGATTGTATTTTCAAGGCTAATTCGTAGTAATGAAATAAGTCCTCTGTTTCTTTAGCCCTAGTATCAAAATATTTACTCAAACTATCATTATAATTCACGGATGGTTCCATTTGATTAACATAGACAATTGATCGAATCGATCACGCTGTGAAGTACTTAACATAATGCTTATTATGATACCGAACGTAAACTTTCGAGAACATGAGATCATGAATACGTCTTCCTTTTACGACCATACTTCAACGACCTTAAAAACAGAAGTTAATACTATATTTGTGTATTGAACATCCTGTTAAAGACTCTTAAATGGGTAATTATTGATCATGGTTATATAGCCAGCAATATTGAATTGTAAAAGTCATCTCTACCAAGTGAGCTTTGTCTTTAGTTAGGTGGAGTGAAACGCTTCTTCTAAACTGGTGTCGCACTTATGACAACAGCCATATGAACTGGGCTTGAATAGACGAAACAGAGTCAATACTATGGAAAACACCTTTGTTGTCGACCCTTTAATCAAAACTCAATTTTTCACCTTTAACCTGGAAGTTCATGCGATGAAGATCAGAGTTTAATGATCAAATTATGATTTTACTCTGCTAGATGATCACAATATGTGATTTAAGTCCAAAATACTGAAAATTATAGAACAGGATACATATTCTTTCCTTTCGTACCAATATACATATAATATTTTCTTAATAAGTTTTGTTTTATGATCCAAATCAACAATTACATATTTCTTCTATCCCATAATTTTTGCAACAATACATGTTTGACATTATTTCGTATATATTTTTAACAATGTATGAAAAATAAATATATTAAAAATAATAATTGATTATATTAAATTAAATCTTCGATAACGTGTCATAAATTTTATTTTTTTTGGTGGGAGAAAGTATAAATTTAGATACAGTATACCTACAGTCTATTTTTCATTTTTGCAATTTTCTCCGCCAAAATAATATATTAGAAAAAGGAAAAAAAAAAAAAAAAAGCCCTTTGCTTCCCGTCCTAAATTCCTCTTTGTTCTTGCTCTCTTTCGGTTTACAGGGTTTCTCTTTCGACTCTCTAGCAACTTTTCTGATCACCCAAAACCAACAATAATCTCAACAACATCAATTTTCGATGAATTCCACTCTCTGAATCATTATCATCAATCAAATAATCAGGTACCCATTTTTTTCAATATCCAGATGATCAAAATGGGTTAATTCAATTCCCATGTTCTTGATTTTTTCTGGGTTTTTCAAAACACCGATTGGTTTTTACCGATTCTCTTCCATTTGGTGTCCGTTTTGTTCTCCTTGTTGTGCATGTTGGTTTTGTTGAATGTGGGTTTGTTTGTGTTTTGTTTTCTTGTAGGGTTTTGGTGAGGTTTTTTGGTGATGGATGGGAACGGGTCGAATAGGCCAAGGGATGATTCGTCGCGAAATAGATGTGTTAAGTGGGCGATCGAGGAGTGTTATGGTTCGGGGAAATCGGGTAATGTGAGGGATGAAGTTGGTGATGGTTGTTTTGAGACGAAATGTGGGTCTGGTTCGGTTGAGGAATCGATGGATGAGATGGTTCCCGAGGGGGATACGTGGGCTGCCGAGTTGTTGATGGCGATGAGGAAAGATGTTTCAGGGTGGTCGAAGTATTTGGATAGTTTTGTGCTTAGACGGGGATTGAGTGATCATGGTAAGATCGCGAATGATGAAGATGAAGATGATGATATGGACATAGACGATACTGATATTGAGGATGATATTGATGATAATGATGGTGTCGGCAATGGCGATGAATCCGACTCTGATTGTAGTGATGATGATGTTGATGAGGGTCTTGAATCTTGTGCATTGAAAGGAAAGGAAAAGGCCAAGGTGTTGTGGAAGGAGAGGCGTGGTTCCCTTCGGATCGATGATGGAATTGAAGGTTCACCCATTGGCTTAATTGCTAAGGATAGGAAGCACCATGATAAAAACCTTGAAGATGACTCATTGAAAGCGAATGATCCATTAGAAAAGGTTTATGGGAGAAGAAAATATAGGAATGGAGGAGTTTGTTTCGGTACTTGCACCAAAGAGGAGCGTATGGAGCAAGATGATAATAATAAAAGGTGCAAACTCGTTGGGGGCAGCAAAGTGACAGTTGGATTGAGGAGCAGGCGGCAGAAAATGAGCTATGACCGTCATCATACTAAGAAAATGTCCAAAGGAAGAATGTTTTCTGTGAAGTGTGAGTCAGTAATGAGACGTGATCCATCAAAGAGGATACAAAGATTAAATTCAAATCGAGGCTCAAACTCCCCGAATACTGTTCAAAGAGGGTTCTCATTCTCTGTCCTTCACTTGCTATTTGCTGTCCGTGAGGCACTAGTCACTCCCAAAGGGAAGAAAACTTCACAAATCTGCAAGGATAACGGAGAAGGCAGCAGTGGACGCCAAACTCAACACAATTTCCCTTGGCTTCTTCTTGAGGAAATTGTAGACCGGGTGAGATCTAATCCTGGAAACTCTCGGATTCTTCAGTACCATGAGCCCCTTAAAGTTTTAGTTAGAGGGGCACTGAAGGTTTTTTCATTCGAAGAATGGGGCAGTGGCTGGACATCTCTTTTATCTTATAGAAAGTCTGAGAGAAGTTGGTCTTGGATTGGTCCCATGGGTTCCATCCCATTTCAGGGAGGAGACCCTGTCGATGAAGACGAAGCATCAAAAGCTTGGGGTCTTCCGTGGAAGGTCCTTTTAACTATGGTGAGCTCTTTTGGTGATTGGCTCTCAAATCACCGAGAGAAACTGCAACAACTAGAGAAACTCTCTACACCTCCAGTCTTTTTGACGCCATCTGAGTTCAATTCAGCGGAGAGGTTCAGGGATATAAACACGAGGAAGTGCTCTCCGACCATTAACCCTAGCTCCAATGAAGTAAGGGCGTATTTTCGGAAGGAGGAAAAGGTCCGATATTTGGTGCCAGATAGATCTTTCTCTTATACAGCTATTGATGGGCGAAAATCCATGGTGGCTCCTCTTCCAATGTCTAGTTGGAAACCACCGCCAAGAGCCCGAGATCACGTGCTTCTGAAACCTGATCGGCCGGGGAATGTTACCCTTCTTTCTGTTGCTAGAGATGCCGCTGCTCGGCTGCCCTGCGGGGTTGGTACCAGGGGAGATGTTTGCACTCTGCTTAGGGATTCCCAGTACCTCATGGAGGACATCTCTGATGAACAACTGAACCTGGTTGTTAGCGGAGCTCTTGATCGCTTACATTATGAACGCGATCCTTGTGTACGATTTGATAAATCGAGAAGGTTGTGGTATTATTTGCATGGAGAAAGGGATGAAGACGACTTCAAGGAAGACGGCACCTGCTCCACCTGGAAGAGGTGTAAGTAACTCAAGTATATATATATATATACTGCTTGATCATATTCAGTCAAAATACATAGGTAACCTGTGTTTCTTTCAGTTATGTGGTAAGTGATCCAAACCTCTAACTGTTATTTTTGCATTTATCCTCTTCCTGTTTTAAAATAGCTAAAGTTATCGAGTTAGATGACATCAGCCTGCCTTTCTGTGTATATTTACAAGTTTTTTTTTGGATAGATGCCCATTTTTGTAGTAGCTTGATAATTTCACTCTTCATTGCTCCAACAGTATATTATAGCTGCAACGCGATCAGTTCAGAATCTGTCTATCGTGACAATCTGTTATGCTTGTGATTATCATCTCATAAAGATCAGCATCAGTTGTCAAGATTGGGTCAGTCATCAGTTCTTGTCGACTGTCAGAAATGCGAGCAATGCAGATTTCAGAATCTGGAACTCCGCCAGTAATGCATGAGCTGATTCTTGGTGAAATGGTTTAATCTAGTCTGTTAAACTTGATTATTCTCCATTTACATTTCTCCTAGCAGCAACTGGCTCGGTGATTAGGGCATACGGCATACCTGTGATGAGGTTGCGAGTGAAGCTCTGCTTCGTTACTGTTCTTGTTACTCTTATCAATATGATTATGTATGAAAATGGATTCGATGTAACCATCAATGTCACCTGAGTACTCCTCCTTCAGGAATCCTGAGGAAACCATCTTGTTATCATGTTGATCACTCGATCGGCTGTCGTCGTGGTTGCAGCTGTATTCTACGACAGAACTTCTGGTTTTCTCTGGTCAACAGTGAAAAACAGTTCCTGTTCATGGTTTATCTGCCTGGAGATAGTTCTCTGCTACTAATTTGATTTTCTACATCTTATTGGATTTCTTCATGTACTACTACTCCCTCCCTTTCATAACTTTTACAATTTTTTATCAAATCTGTCTCTCCCAAATTATTTACAACGTTTTCATATTTTAAAAATATTTTATGATTAGGAATTGAAATAGATAAGAGAGAAATATTATTTGGTTGAGAATTAGAGGATGAGATAAGGGACAAATCTAAATTTTCATATATAAGACAAATATTGTAAAAATTATGGAACGAAGGGAGTATTAAACTACATACCTTCCTTCTAAAAACCAAAATTTCAACCACATGTCGCAACATTTGTAATTATCTAGTCACATACTAATAACACTGGTTGATTTGATACAATAATTTATATATGTGTTATTTTTTGTTGTAAAGACTAATTTGTCCTTTGACTTGTGTGAGTGGAAGGAATAAGAAAAAGAAAAGGAGGGGTAAATAGAATAGATGTTTTGATATTTTTATATATAAAAAAATTGATAATGTTACAATTTAGTTAGAATATTCCAATTTACTAAAGTTTTTTATTTTAAAAAAACCACCTCTAATCTTAACTATTTTAAAAATTTCAATTCAAATCTTTATAATTATAATTTGACAACTCAAATTATCTATCTTATTATAATTTATCTATTTTTGTTAATTATCCGTCAAAATTTAACGGCAGCTTCAAATTTTTTTTGTTTCGATTTGTGATTTTATCACATTTATTGTCTTCCTCATCACCAAACCCAACCTATTGACCTCAGCCCTCTCTTTTCCCTGACAATCGTGAAACCCTAATCTTCAAAATCAAACTAGTCCCCTTCGTCTTTCTTTCTGCCAAGACAAAAACAACAATGTCTGAAAAGAGCTTGGTTTTGGGATTAGAACTTTAAAACTTTTATCTTTGGTTTTGGGATTGTTGTGATTTTGATTAAAATCATAGAGAAGCTGTTATGATGGAATTGAGTTGTAATTTCGTTTAAAATTGTAGTGTAGAGATGTTGTCGATGCCTTTGGAACAAGATTTTATGGATTGTTTGTAACTTCATGAAGATCTTATGGTTGTTGTTCCTCTGTCCGTTGACGTACAAAGTAAAAATCAAGAGATAAATGCGTATTGGAATTCTAGGGTTTCATGATGTGTTGAGAAAACTCGAGGAATTCTCGGTTGACTTCACGATAGAAGGAAGATGATGAGTCGTGGGTTGTGTAATTGGGTAATTATTAGAAATTTAAAGGTTTTTTTTTCATTAAATGTTTTACAGACAATTGAAAAAAATAGATAAATTATAATAAAATAAATAATTGAAATTATCAAATTATAATTATATAAATTTGAATTGATATTTTAGAAATAATTAAAATTAGAGATGATTAAAAAAAAACCCACACAATAAGTATTATAATTTTTATAAAATGAAACCAGTGATAACATCAAGACTATGATTAAGATTCGAAATTTTGCTAGAACGTCTTAAAAGAGTTTCAGTGTCACTAACCTCAATAGCCCTCAAAAATATGAACGAGAAAAAAAGGGCATTTTGTTTGCTGCTGCACTCTTCCTCTACTCGAATCAGGTGATAGCATTCTCTCTCGTTCTCCAAACAATTTGTTTTCGAATCCTTGATTCCCTCTTGGCATACCCATAAACCAATTTCCCCTGATTTTCCCGATTTCTGCAATCAATCATCATTTATGACCCATCAACATTTCCTGGTTCAAACCCGCGATTCGATGCGTTTTGAGGCTAAAATTCTTTGCTTTGTGCGATTCAATTAGTGTCCAGATGGGTTTGAAATGTAGAAAATGTGTTCACTTGCTTGACCCACCTGATTACTCAAAACCCTAATTTTGAATCTTGCAGGTTGATGCTGGTTAGCTGACAGATGATCTGATTTGTTGTATATGAATTGATATTGATGTTGTTGTCTCTGTTTGATCAAATGGGTATTGGGAAATGCTCGTGATGAAGCGTAATGGAGCAATACGAAGGTGGAATTGAGTTGATAGATCAGTTGCTGATTGAGAGGAAAGGGTCAGATGGCCTATCTTGTGGTTAGGAACTTATGAACCTGAAGTTGCTTCGACGACAATGCTGTTGGACTTTATGCATCCTTCACTCTGCATTTTCGCCATTGTTGTGAGTAACCAATGGTCAGCTGAAGAACTACTCTTGTAGCATTTCGCAACCTAGAAGCCAGATCAGTAGTTTGTGTAATGCTCTCAGAGTACTGGACCTTGTGTGTCAAAAACCGGTGCCCAATCATACTTGTGGTAGCGATCTCCGACTTATTGAGGGCTTTCTGCGAAGGGATCCTGAGCACAATGCCGAGCAGCAGCTGTGGGAGAGTTTCAGTTTCGTGGAGAAAAAGCCTTGGAAGAAACCTCATAGAAAGATTACGTTTTCGTCCTCGAGGAAAGAGGATGCCATTTCGGTTGCTTTACAGGTTCAGAGAGGAGGGCTGAGTGTTGATGCTGGTGTTGCTACTAATGCGATCAGTGCTTGTGGGTTCATGGGAAGTCTCCATTTCGGAGTGCAGCTTCATTGTTTAGCATTCAGGGACGGTATCTGGAGCAATCTCTATGTGGGCAATTCTTTGGTTTGATTCTATAGTAAGTGTGGTAATGTGGGTTCTGCATGCAAGGTATTCAACGAGATGCCCCTGAAGAATGTGGTGTCATGGACCGCTCTCATTTTAGGTTTTGTAAGGGAGTGGCTGGTTGATTCATGCTTTGTATTATACAGTCTGATGATGGAATCGACACTTGAACCTAATGATATTACATTCACCACCATTCTTAGTGCTTGTATGGGAAGTGGTTCTCTTGGCAGTGGGAAAAGCACACATTGTCAAGCTATTCATTTGGGTTTTGATTCGTATGTTCACATTGCCAATGCTCTTATTTCAATGTATTGTAAGTGCGGGGACATCCATGGTGCGTTTCGAGTTTTTGAATCCATGCCTAGCAAAGATATCATTTCCTGGAACTCCATGATCACGGGCCATGCTCTTCATGGATTTCATGATGAAGCGATCAGACTTTTCGAGGATGTTTCCGCATTCCTTTCCCTTTCTCCATTGGCCAGTGCATGATCCACGATCACCTGCCTCAGTTTCTGCATCAGCGGGGAAGATGAATGATCAAAATTTCAAGCCTAATTCGATCACGCATCTTGGTGTTCTTTCATCGTGTTGCCATGGTGGTCTTCTCGATCACTCTCGCTTTGCTTTCAGCTCCATGATCGAGAATGGTGTCACACCACATACAGACCACTACTCGTGCATGGCAGATCTTCTCTGTCAAGCTGGTCTATTGAAAGAGGCACGGGATTTTATTCTCAAAATGCCGATCCAGCCGAATGCTATCATGTGGGCGACACTCCTGTCCTCTTGTAGGCTCCATGGTGATGTCTGGATCGGTATACTCTATACCGAGAACAGGCTTGCGCTTGAACCTGAATCCGCTGCTTCCCATGTTCAGCTTGCAAACTTGTATGCAGCTGTAGGACTCTGGAGTGAGGTGGCTAGGGTGCGCAAGGTGAAGGGAGCTGAAAACATATCCTGGTCACAGCTTTATTGAGATTGAGCATCAAGTCTATCAGTTCGGAGCAGATGATACCTTGAGTTGTAGATCTGATGAGATCCTGATGGTTTTGAATAGTTTAGCAGAGGCGCTTGTTGACTTGGATCATGTCGTTGAACGAGACGAAGTTATCAATGGCTATTTATGCATGTAAGATGTCGGAGAAAGCGTAATAATGGCCGACTCTATTTTATTTCGGGAGGAATGAGATGGTTATTTCGGGCGGAATGAGATGGTTTTGTGCTATCTGAGTTTGTAACTAGTTTCGATTCACAGTTTACCTTCAAGCAACTTGTGGTGAACAGCGCTGTAACGTAGAATATGAATCTGTGATTTATATCATTTCAAAGATGTACATACAGGTAAAGGTAAACTGTTTAGCTCAATTCGGAGCTTGCTTAATCTACCCTTCAAGTAATGCTCAATCACACGAAAGTGAGTGATTTAGTAGACTAAATTCGACTCCGGAAAATTAAAACTTCATCAAGACTCGAGTTTGTATCGTCCAAACTCAACAAGCAAATTCAACAAGCAAACTCAGACAACTGATCATACAGTCTGTGGTGGCTTAGCAAGTCTAGTATCTAAGTTTGAAAAACCGATGTTCGTAGAAATTTTGTTGATGATGTCTAACTACTTGAATTCCGGCAGAAACGACGACACCAGGCGCCATATAGGAATAGTCATGAAAAGAAAACGGCGACGAAGTATGATTGAATCTGGAAATAGAAATAGTTTAGACTTCAGAACATGGCGCAGAATATCAGTCTCCAACTCGAGCAGAAAGCACGGTCACTTCTTTTTCCACCCTTAGGAAACCTTATGTCTCGTGACTCCAAATCAGTGAAGGACTCGCACATTAACTCGAAAGTTATCAATGAAGGCTCTGTTCTTCCTAATGGTGGCGTTCATGGCCTCGATCTGTGAAGGAAAGCGGACGACGGCCATTTTACCCCACAAAGACTGCCTGCAACCATAAACAAGAATCCTAGCCAATCCCATTTCGCAAGAACCACAAAGATTATGAATAACAGCAGGGAAGAAAACCTGATAATTATCTCGACTGAGGAGGCATCAAAGTCAAAACCCTGCAGGAAACGGTCTATGTCATCCAAAGATGACCTGGCCGGCACTCCTTGCAATAGTACCTGAACGAAAGGATCTCATTACATGATAATCATAGGCTCACCGCAAGAGAGCTTAGAGATCTTTCAAATCCAAAATTGCTGGCACATAAATCTCAGATTAATGGTTAGCTGGTTACGACTAGAAAACATGCCTTATGATTTCAAGAATTATAGGACATGAGAGTTCATTTCAACTTCATAATGCTCGAGTCTGCACAAGAGGAGAGAGAACGAGAGGAAATTCAATACAGGTTTTTCGGGACTGTGAGAAAGGCAAGAAACTAGATAGTTAAAGGTATCTACATGAAAAGACCATATACAGAGGGACAAAGCAGATTGATTAAAACCCACAAGAAATCTATAGAGGGACACAAATGTCTCAAGTTGATAGACAAAAACCTTGAGATATTATTTAGAGGAAATCAGCAATTAACATCAGATGATACGTGATCAATGATGGACGAATTCAACTAGGTGAGACAGTAGCGGGAAACTAGATACACTTCAAAAACTTTGAATACATGACACGGAAAACCATCATATGCACCAGAGCACAGAGGGCCAAAAACAAATCTACTTACATATTTTCCATTATAGAACTTAGTAAAGTCCCATTCGGATGGATCAGCCTGAAACACATCAATAATTAGAGGTTATTGTGGGACAATAGCACACGGAAAACTATCGAATTGCACGATAGGCACCAATTATTTACCTTCTCAAGTCTGTATACTCTTCCATTTTTAACCTCCCTCAAGCCAATATCGTATGCCTTTTGAGAAGGGAATCGCACCAGTCTGTTTGAATAGAATGAACACAAAATCCACATTTCAAGATTAACATTGTATCATTTCTACAAGTATAAAATCTGAATACATTGATACTTCAATTGCCAATAGAGCATAAAGTATTGAAAAACCCAAACATTACACAATTTTCTGAAATTTTCCACCTTATTGTACACAATTTGCTTGACGGGCCAAGGGGTAACATGACAGTCATACATGCTATTATATGCATAATAAGTTACGTGTATATCTCAGTCTGCTAGCATGTACTATCTAGCACTATGCTTGAACACCAAGAAGAACATCCAAAACTACAGAATTATCTGTGATACAATTATTAATACAAAATCAGAATTTCAGGGACAAATGCCTAGGTAAAGCTAGAACGTTTTAGGGGTATTCTAATTCTAGCACCAAAGCACTCTCTAGCAGACCACCTCGAATTTCCTTTAGAACAGTCCATATAAGGTGCAGATAAAGCTTCAAAGCACGGTGTAACAGCGACATGGGTATGTCACCAGATTATCTTATAGTAACTCTAACCTGAAATCCACAAAAAATACAGAGTAACAAAAAGTGGAGCAAGACATGATTTTCTTCAACTCCATGGTGACATCACGCCACCAGCATCCACACCCACCAACAAAAGAAAGAACCATAAAATGTGAATGAGTTGCTCGATATTATGGTTGAAGAAAATTACGCGGATGTCGGGGTGAAGAATCTGTTGTAGATAAACTTAACATCGTCAGGAGTCAAAGTGCAACCTTCAAGCATAGTGATCAGATCACTCTTCAGTGTATTTCGTTGAAAACCAAAAAGCTTTCCATAGCGCAAGCCTACACCCAGACAGAGCAAATTTGAGCACAACAACACCATTACAAACATTTCCCTGTTTCCTAACTACTGAAACAATAAAACACATAACTAGAGCGCACATTATCTAAAACGATAAACAACGTTTTTGAGTTTTTCAGCGTCTACTCATTACAGATGAAAGTAAAAGGCACGGGGAAGGTGAATGACTGAGTATCCAAGTTGTCAATGAGCTTCCTCCATGAATAGGTAAAACAAATATTGAAGACTACAGTATGCCATCTGTATCTCACTACTCATGTGAATCCTGCGTTTGGGCTTCAAGCAAGAAAAAATGCACAGACCCATTACATACCAATTTTTCCAAATACATTGAAACAACATGATTTGGACCCTTAACATCAAGCCATACTGATTCTGCTATCGTATTGATCATAAACCAAACCATTTCTATCAAAACCTCGAACCTGTGGAACAGCACCAAGTAATATCATATATAAGACAATGCATAGACAATCGTCACACACTTTATTAAAGAAATACGCGAGTTTATCACAATTTCTCCAACTAAAGCTATATTTTTGAATGTATACTATTAGATGTGATCGTATATTCATATAGATCATGTGACTCGAGTTTCATACCAATCAAGTCCAATTAACGTGTGATCGGCCGATAGATCCCAAATTTTATATACCTAAGTACGAAATGACTACCGAGTATCATCAATTAAACTCATCAGGCAATATCAAATGATGGTCTCCAAAAATGATTTTCGAAACCCACAATTCTTATTAAGAAAAGCTGCTCACATTTCACAAAAAAATATAACCCTTCAATGATATTTTTTCAAAGCACATTCTCAAACCCCACCAAAACCTTAAAAACCCCAAAATCACACCCACACCAAAAATGCAATTCAAACAATCCCTCAAACCAACAACAAATTACCATCTCTGGGCATTTTCAGAATCTCTTCAATCACCGAACCCGAATCGTAATGCTCCGAATTGCCCTCAATCGGTGCCCCAGCTGCTACACCTTCGCCTTCAGTCGAAAACCGGCGACAACTCGAATGCGATACGAGAAACGAAATCGGCAAATGGGTTTTGTTAAATGTGCGTGATCGAAGAGAAAAATGGAGTCTTTGAGCTCTTCTCAGCAGACTCATGGCTGATTATGGAGCTCGCTGATGAAATCAACAATGGCGACTGAGGTTTTGGGAGAGCAATGAGGGAAACTGAAAATGGTGCTTGAAAGGCAGAGGCGAAGGGGAATTTGGGCTGGGCTTCTAGCCCATCTTGTTGGGCCTCAAAAATAGTTCAAACTCTTTTTTTTTTTTTCCTTTTTTTGGAAAATTAGACCTACTTTGATAGTTCTGGGAATGTGCTGAACTGCTGATAAAGGTAAGTGAAGGTACAAATAGTGTTCATGATTTTTTGATAATGTGGTTATGTCAAGGTTAATTTCGAGATGGCCTCATCTGATTCCAATGTGATTAGAAATTAGTTATTGAATCATCTGTGTCGTATGGTCGCTGCATGAGCTTTTGTGTATCAAGCTACGGCATTGAGGAGAAACAACACTTCGAAACAAATTGGAAACAACAAAATGGAAATATAAAACGTCTAACAATTTCTTGTCCAAATATACTAAATCAAAAACTAGGAGAGGTGCTAGTGGACGAACCAATATGCTAACATCGTCTATGAATCATGAATTCCTATCCAAACGTGCCCTTTCTTCCACGCTAGATATCCTACAGGTGTTTCAGCTCATAGATATGAATCATATGAACTTCAACGATCAGACAGTCGTCCTTTAAGTAGCCGCCGATTGGATTCCGCAGAACATCAACCGCAAGGAACGTTGAAAACCCCCAAGATGGCACAGATGAATGAAACCATGCGCGACCTGTGATGAGATAAATCAACCGTGTCATGTTTGACATAACCGAAGGTTCATGCGATTCTGATCAAGTGTACGAAGAAGGAAAAGCGTTATGAAATTACATTTGCTCTTGAAATCTGAGTATCCTGCCTGATTTTTAATGCACAATTCGTATTCTACATATAGTTTCTTTCCATTAGTAAGATCCCATAAATCCTTCAAAATCAGAAACAGCGAGATGTATTGCCCTGCTCCAACTCCATTGCCTTGAGGATGTAGAAGGTGGTTCCTGCAACATTAGGTGTCAACGACAGTCACCTCCATGGCGAAAACCATAAATCGATATCGAATCACAAAGGGAAAAGAATCTGGAAATATGCATACCATGAACGACCCTCAAAAGTGAAGATCGGCGAGGTCTTATCAGCTTTCTTCTGAGAATATGACACAATTTTCCAAGTGTATGTTCGGGTGGAGAGCTTCTGTACTGAAGATACACATCCCTTAGTCGTGCTTGTTCCTTTATCAATCACCAAAACCTCGACGCATCCTCAAAGATACTCAACGCAAGTGCCCTGGAAATCCCCCACTCAGTCTTCGCAACGTGAAAGCGCTTATCCTTCATATCTGCAAAATTACAAAGTTTTTGAAACTATTTAACTAGAGAAAAATGTATGATGCAAATACAACATGAGGACTCCCAGCCTTTGAATTTAAGCTTTCAGCGCAACTAACTATATAATTTACATGTCATCAAAGTGCATATGTTCAATCAGTAGTCGCAAGTTTGAAATGTCACAAACTTGGTAAATTACAGACATTTGCAATTAAAGAAAAAGAATTTCAGCTCTACAAGCTTAAGAATTATGGTACCTTGCATTATCAAATAATTATCTCGTTTCTGATCATGAATGAAGAAACGAAACACGACAGTGACAACATCTTCATGCTTGAGTTTATCAATCAATTTGAGGTAGACATGTCCATTGCCATCGTCTTCCTTGTTTTCACTCGGATAAACGCACAACACCCTAAAACACATCAACGAGAATACATATATCATCCTTGAATACACACAAATAGAACAATTCCCTAATGTTGAAAACATTAAAACAATAACATACCAATTGTATCCTGCAATGTTAAAGGTTGTCGATTCTATGTGATTATTCTCACCGGGCGCGTCCACCAGAGAAGCTTGGAGCGTCTTGAAAAACTGAATCTTCATCGTGTAATATGCCGGAGGATGTTCTCCAAGTGACCTAAACACACCTACATAAACATAAAATCAACCGTTACTTCAGCTAAACACCAACAAAATATCAATTGTATTGATCGATTGAATTCCATAAGATAACAAAAAAAAAAAAAAAAAAAGAAAAAAATAGATAGAAAAACAGTATTATTACAATGCGGGTTGATGGTGCTTAATTAGTTTGTTGATGGAGATCGGGCACGGGCGATTCATCTGATTATTATCATCATCAATCGTCATCGTAGATCCTTGCCATGGTGGCTTCTTTTGATTATCCATCGATCGTAGTGGAAACGTTACACACCATCATGTACAAGTATGTAGTAGGACTAATATATGGACATCGACAAGGGAGGAGAGTGAGAGAGAGGCGAGTGGGCAATTGGAAAAGAAGTAGGGAGAGGAGTAGAGAGGGAGGTGGGGAGTGATGACGTAGCTGGGACCCACTTCGAGGCGGTTCGATTTATTTTTTTTACAGTATTTTTTTTTTTTTTTTGTTGGTAAATGGGTGTGCGAGTGAGAGTGAGGGGTGTGGTTTAAGATTCAAATAATTTTTTTCGACTTTATCCACGGAATTGATTTGTTTCCTTTTTTTTGACTTTATCCATGGAATTGATTTGTTTCGGTTTTTTAACTTTATTCTCCATGATCTTCCCAAAGAAAAAAACAAAATACACCACTCTATCCAAAAATAAATAAATAAATAAATAATAAATAAATACATCATCTAATCCATTCAAATTACAATATCATCTAAGGATATTCATATCTCTATTTTATTTCTTTTAATTTTTTATTATTCATTACATTTCATTGACATCTTATTTTATCTCTAAAGATATAGAATTTTAAAATAAAAATTTATTATGTATTTTATAATTTTTGTATACACTCTAACATATTTTTTTAATATCTCATCCCACGTTGAGGGTCGGCTCAGGCATTAGACGTAAGCTCGGACACTGTTCTCGGCCGATGGTCTGGATTTGAACCTTCCCCGATCAAGCAAAATGCGTACTGATAGTATCCAAGTGAAGGAACCAATTTGTCTTATTTGTCTTATTTGTCTTATTATTCTTCCTACGTTTTACATGGTTCACTTGTTGGCCTCTATTGGTTGAAGTACTATGTATGATGTTCTATTTTCTTTTCGTAGGAGGGAAACGGCCCAGTTGATTGGGTTGTGCGCAACGCTCCTCTCTCTTTTTGTCGTTATCTCTGAAGTCAATGGAAAGGACAGTTTACGGAATAACTACCCCCATACAGATCAAACAGCACCCACTCACATATTCTATGTTTTCACTTTTATATATATATATATATATATATATATATATATTCTATTTTACATACTCT